>JAAAKL020007434.1:0-16895 GCA_010016065.2 Carybdea cf. marsupialis auct. non (Linnaeus, 1758) | reverse complement strand
CCAGCTGTGAACTTTACATTTCTGGACTGTCCCGTTGTTTTTCATTCCAGACCATTTCAATAACAAACAAATCCTAGCATATTTTTAATCCCGAGATGATATTCGAGTCTACTTAAACGTCATCCATGAAGGCCTTGAGAGAAGTACTAGTGAGAATATTTTTAAAGTTAGTTTACTTCAGAATCATTTGCTCTGCAATTACAAATAATAAAACTGAGATAGTACATCTTCATTGCAATTCGTTCTTCGACCCGCTGCCTGATAGTTGTAAACGTACTGTGGCAAAAGTTATGAAGTTTGAACAGTAGTAGGTTATTAACATGGGTTGGATTGCTTAGAGCACCCAGACGAGTTCCATTGCCTGATGAATGATGAATGCCTCCATACATGTGTAGCAAAACGTTCTGATGCTTGCCCTTAGAAATTTAACTGCGGTTTGCCACTGAAAAATCATTTTGATGCTCTACAATGACTTGCAATTTACTTTGCAGCTTTACTTAAAGGTCTGAATTTTGGTATATACCGACTTCATCCATTGCTTTTATGTCCGTATATTATTGCTCTGTTATTGTGTAAAACTCACCCAATAATTTGTTGCATATAAAACTATAGTACTCTCAAGTTTTCGACTGATATTTTACGAGTTTTTGGTTTTACTTCAAATTTTACTTGTTTGTGGGAAGGTATGTTCTCTCCATGGCCTTCAAGTGAACACGTAACTTGTCGTAGAGGATTTTGTAGCTGTTCTATGTGTCTCCCATCTGTTCAGGAATTTAATTCTTCACCATCTCTAGGTACATAAAAAAGGAATTCTCCCTATCTTTTTGTTGAAATTAATGTTAAGTTTATATATTTATCACAAGAAATTTCACTGCATCACATTATAAACGATATGTGTCTAATATTCCTATTCCTTGTAGCACAGTCGTGAAATTGTTGGAAATCAGTGAAGAAGACTGTGATTGTGCAATCTTCCAAGAGGAGAAAAATTCTGAAATCAATCTTTTATATTTTCAAGAAAGTCCATGAGACGTGCCTCAGGCTGAAGACGTTGGAGTCTATGTGTAAATGCTCCTCTTTCTTTCACTATCTCTATGTATGCTTTGGGAAAGAGCATGTGATACTAAAAAAAGAAACCAATAAACCCTATGCCCAGCTGTGTTCTAAACGAGATAATAAGAATTGGAACTACCTGACTGGTATGGTGTTTTGGGACACCTAGTAACTCCTGAAAGTACACGATTACTAGAAAAGGTTCAATTTACGAACCAATTCTTTCTGTAGGCAAAGTAAAGGCTCTCTCGCTTTCATAGACACCAACATCACAACACAACAGAAGAATGAAGGTTCAACCTGGCCTCGTCAACAATCGAGCGCTAAATAGACCAAAACTGCACCTTTTCGGTTATGTTTACAACTGTAATATTTAGTTTAGAAAACAATACGCTCAATACGCTTTATAAGGGTCAACATTGGTCAGCCCATCATTCTGTGAAAAGCCCATATCCAAGTTGAAAAGTAATTTAGAAAAGAGAAGATTTAAAATCACTAAACTGGTTTGTCGTTGGTGGCAAATTTTTTTTCACCATTTCTCCTGTATCTTTTCAAAAGTGTAATTTCAAATCCTTTCTTCTATTAAACACTTTAAAATCTTTGTATATTGGACATCCTTTGTCGCGAACACCTTTCAAAGCGGACACTTCTTCCTGAAATGAATCGAATTAAAATCAAACTTTCAAACCAAACGCTCTCTAAAGCGGGAAGTTTATAGCGGACAGCTTCACATGATCGAGCTCAGACTGAGCGCTTTGCCACAGAAGAAGTCTATATAGCTGGAAATGCAGTGAAAACAACTAGAGTAATAAACCTTTGCGTAACAACAGAACGAGGAGACTACGGAGGAAAGAATGGCAGCTACTACACAATTGAAAATTCTCAACGAACAGCTTACCTATTTCCAAGTCTGGAATGGTGCGTGTTTATCCAAGTAGTTATCCATAGCTTTCAGCGAAGTTGAGAATGTTGATTACTTTCACATAAAGAAACAGAAAGTCCTTACTCCTTTCAAGCGTTTGAAAGACTTATTTGAGTTTTGCAATGCAACTTTTTGTGACTTTGCTAGGTAGGGACGCCAAAATTTAATGATTGGTTTCTAAAAAATCGGGCTTGACAAAGAGCAGGGAAAAGTGAAAAACCTTTCTATAACGGGCACCACGATATAGCGGACATGGCCCCTTAATTCTCGTACTGTCTTCTATTCTCAGGTTTCAGTGTATTGGTGGATATTATTGCTTACACTTCCAAACTACTTCATGAAGGATCAACGAGCTACTAGCATGTGCATGCAAATTATATGTAGCAAGAGAGACGGTGCCACTGAGGTATTTTGAAAGAATCATCATCATCATACGTTTCCATAAGTTGGAATAATGACCTGATTTTCTTTTTAAGTTATTGTTCTTGACTATTGAGGGTCAGGTGTCTTCTTATTCAGTTCTTTTTGCATTCTATTTAGTTGCATTTTGTTTTCTTTTGCTTGAATTTTAACATTTTTGATTATACTTTATGATGTTTTATACTATTTTAATGGATTTCTCGTTTTCTTTTTAGTTCTTTTCTTATTGATTTCAGGTTACTTGAGCCTTGGTAATTTTATAGAGTACATTCTCGTTATCAAAAGAGCAGGGCTGCATGAACCCATGGCCTTATCAGGCCCTGCCCTATGGGCTCTTTAAAATGTTGGAAACCAATGTGCACCAAGATAACTTGAATTGAATCTCAAACGTATAAACTTGCGTTAGATTTGGTTTAAATGTTACAATCTCTTGAAAAACAACGATTTCTAATATAGTTTCATGTTATAAAACTTCACGTTCATGCATACACGGATATATATAAAAATATGTTTATAGAGAAGAGACAATTTGAAATGATACGTTAGAATAGATTAGAGAAATAGAAACGTATGTCGCCAAAGGGATTCGAATCCATGTCCCGCACAGTCGTTGGATGCGCTCTACCAACTGAGGTAAGTGAGCCCCGTTGATAAAATGATATTTTTCTCTAGTCAGAATATTAGCTCCCGATACTTTACAGAAGCTAGGACATCGACTACAGGAATAAAACACATCTTCAAGGACACATTATATCGTTCATGACACATAGTGTTATTTACTAGCAGTTCATTGTGTGGTCACACCTTTACTTAATAATTCTGGAGCAGTTGCTCCAAGGCTTCCCCTTGCCCCAACACTGCATGATAAGCCCCAACTATCGTAGAGTAAGGACAGTAAAAACCAAAGTATATTGGGGACTATGGCAATAATTGGGAAGCATTTCAGACGGTTCTGCTCTGTATCTTTGGAGCTCTTTCATGTTTACTGACCAGCCTGTTTGCAGTTGTCCACTGTTTTCTTTTATAGCCAGCAAAGCTCAACAACTCCCAAGTGGGATTTTTTATAAGGTGCCCAATTTCAGGTATATGCTCTCTATACATTTCCAATGTCTGCTGTGAGAGATATCTTCATGCTCAAATTTATAGAATGGCCTTCTGGACGATATCTGTGAGCTGGTATGGGCTTGCCGTTATTTTTTGATAATTGGATTTCTTTGTGATGATTCTTTTATCCAAGTTAACACATTTTAAATTGCCTGCTCTTGAGGCATCATTAGAGATACTGTATAGCTCATAGAAGGTAGCCAATTTAACGGTGCTGACTTGGTGGTTTCTGTTATCATACCCATAACTTCATTTTGACTGGTTGTCTATTTGAATTTGACACCCCTGCCCCGTGTTCGCACTGCATATTTTGCCACGTAGAGAACGGGCGAGTGCTGAGATCCTAATGACGTTCTGTCCCGCTCCTCGCCCAGTACCAAAGACTTCCTGATCGCTGTATTATATATGTGTACGGTAGTTAAGGAATCATACGGGGCTTCTAGGTTGAGTATTCTAAGGAATTAGCTTCCCATCGAGGTTTATCTATAGAGTAACATTGGCTTTTTGGTTGCGAGACTGTATTTACTATTTTGCTGCAGTTTATTCTGAGATACCATTTGTCAAAGCACCATCGGTTGCCGAGAAGAATGTTATAAAGTATATTAAAGCTACTTGAGTGGAAAACAATAGCACTGTCATTGGTATGTCCGCTTCCTATGTTTTATGTTGTCCGAAGATAGCTGATATACATATGAAAAAGTGATCGGGCTAAGGATGATCCATGTGATACCCCACTTTTTAGCCGGTAAATAGGTCTTCCTCGCCGTTTGAACAAACTATGAATTTTTTATTGTCTGCCATGGCTGATGTCACTTTTAAGTTACTTTGGTTTCTAATAATCATAGCTATTTTGAAGAGGAGACCATTTCTCCCATAGAATTATATAAACTTTTCATATGAATTTAATGATCTCTTCATACAGCGTCAGTTTTGAATTCTTTTTCGTATCCTGATCATATCCAGTTCCCGGTCTCGGCCTACTTCTGGTCAGCTGTTGGAACAAGTATTGCTCCGATAATGGAGTAAATCTCACGAGACTATTCGCTCTAAAATCGTATTGCAAACAGCAAAGAAGTCATATTGTTGCAAAGTTGTTGGCGACTTAGTGTTCCTTCCCTAGCTCCAGGATAGCCAGGGTCTTTGCTTGTTTCTATAAGTAACAATATTTTTGCGTTTTTTATTGCATCTGTCATTGCAGTGGCAGGCCAGTGTAACACCTGTGTACCAAGGTAATTGATATTTTCAGGGCATATGTAGTCAATCCTGGCAGCTTTTCTGACTTTTATAGTTTTGACAGTTTCAGTAATTGCTGCTGATGCAACTGGGGTGGATAACCTCTAATTACTTCAACATGAATTAAAAAATTGTCGGGACTGTGTGCTGATATCCTTTTAAAAGCGATTTCAGCTTTTTCATACATGCTTGATTTTCCGAGCAATAATATCTGGTATTAATAGTGGTAGTAGCAGTAGTAGTAGTAGTTTTAATTGTTTTTGATTTGATCCTCCATCTAGCCTCCTCATGGGTCTCTTTACCTTGTTACGTGACCATACAAGTCCAAATGGCAGTCCTTCTATGGTCAAGTCAAATGTCGCAGAGAGGTTAGTGTCCAATAGAGCGTAGAGTAGGATGCCGATGGCCATCAGTGAAGGTTTGGGAACTAGTGTCGCGACTAGAGAAATAGAATATATTATCAGCGGGGTTCATCAGGCGCAGTTGTTAAAGGAGTCACGGATTCAAATCCTTTTCGTAACATACATTTCTTTTTCTCTAGTATCTTTTCGGGGTTATCATTTTAAATTCTTTCTTCTGAAAGCATGATTGTATTAAGACTGAAAAATACCCTGACAGCAAATCACTAGGGTTGGTAAACCATCCCCCTAGTTTAGGTACCGTTATTGAAAATAATAAACATACCACGAATGATGAATTGATGGTTTTTGCTCCTTATTTGTAGAATATTACTAGGCACTGTTGTACTCTCTTTAAAATGAAAATTAACATGAAGAGAAAACTTTACTGAAGCCTTTATTGTGGTGATGCAGTAAAGAGGAATGAACTACGAAGAGTTTCGACACTGCTGTGGTAGGTATACAAGGCGGCAAAATAATTTCCCAAACCCTTAAATTTTATAACGTTGTCAACAAGGAAGTCAGGGAGAAGATTCTAAGCTAATACGAGACTAAAAAATCAAAAGAACAAAGTGACTACTGCGATCATAACATAAAAAAAAGAATTGTTTGGTGAAAATTTCTTTTTATTACATATATGTCGATATTTCGTAGTCTCATAGCCGAGCCTTGCGAATTTCCAAAAGCATATCAGTATAAAAATGAACGACTCTCGTCAAATTATGCAATCGTGATGCAGATATTACAGGAAATTGGCTTAAAGAGGACTATCCAGATTCCTTTGCATATGATATGGAGCCTACATGAGAAAAGCGGCGCAGCTCATACATTTTAATGATAAGACTAATGTCTTTTCTTCCCCATGCGATGTGGACAAACGCACTTTTGTCCCCTGTATTGCTTCTCTTATTATTATCACAAAACGAGGATAATGCTACTTCTAGCTCAATACCAATATACAGAAAAAGCTTGGAAATAGCGCACACAATAGATGTCATAGCTAAGAAGCACTTTTTATTCAAACGAACCCATTAGGTATTGAAAACAGGTATTTACCCTCTGCTTATTCCAGCCTCTCCCATATGAAGTATCCATGTTGGCTGCAGTTATGTACATAACTTTAGGATCGCCGTGTGAAAACTTTCTGATGCCCTTTTTCCTATTGGGACGAGATTTACAAGGGAATGAAAAAAACCCCAACAAATAAACAGTTAGAGCTCTTCGTGATTGTTATGAAAGCCTATTATCCTCTAGTAAGTGATAGCAGGATCAAATGTATACAACTTTGAGAGGGAGAGAAATCTCTTTCAATGAAGAAAACATCAGCATGAATGGCACGACAGAAAATGAGCGGCGGTAAGGAAACTTTGATTGGAAAAAAGATTCAGATTTGCAGATGATATGATGCTGTTTGCGGAGAGTGAAGAACAACTGAAGAAACTGCTAGGAGACCTAAACAAGGGAGGGGGTAAGAGTGACGAAATGCTAATAAACTTGAGGAAAACGAATACAATGGCGGCAAGAAGACATGGCAAAGACCTAGAAGGGGTTAATGTGAATATATTGATAACACCAGGAATGCAGATAACTAAAGAAATCAATTAGAGAAGCACAGCAGGATGGGAATGATGTAGAGAGTAAAACAGCTTCATGAAGGATAAGAAAGAGAAAGATTATGGACGTAGTTACATCATCAGTAAAGACTTGCGAAAATGAAACCTTAGTTCACTAAAAACCAAGAAAAGAAGCTGACAGTTGCTGAGCGAAGCTTCTAATAATCTATGGTACATGACACCAGAAAAGACAAGATCAGGAATAAAATCATAAAAGTGAAACAAAAGTGAACGCCATCGTTGAGAAAACAAGAAGTAAGAGAGAGTAAAAGACAGAGCATGCAGCCAGGACGAGCAAAGAAGAAGGCAGGGATGCGAATTTTGGAAGGTAGGGGGCTGTAAGTGGATGCAAGTGGATGCAAGTGGCCCATGATCTTTCAGCGTCGAAAGAAATAAGGAGGGTATCTACATGCAGTGGGCTTCCGATCCAGGAGGTACTACACCGCAAACATTAGCAGTATTTAGCAGTATCTTGATAAAAGCGATCGTTAGCAGCAAGTTTGCTGTTGAACCAATATTCACATTGCCATTGCTTCTGTTCAAAAGTAACACTTCAAATAGAGTTGAGGATGTCATAAATAGACGAAACGTTGCTTGAAATATAGTGTCCTTTCTGGTAGGTTGTTCTTTATTGTTAATCGGTGTATTTATCACCTTGTAAGGAAAAAAAAATGATAGAAAGCAACCACCGCCCTCCTCTTGCAAAGTACTTTCTAAATGCTCAAGAAAAACGTAGTTTAAATAACCTGCCAAAATCTCTGGGTGGTTCCATCATAGCAATCCTTCAAAAATATGAAAAAAATTAAGACGTTGAAACATAATACAGACAACGGAGAAAAAAATTCAGCACAGTGCGACCCATAAAGTGCTTAGGTAGCCTAAACAACAATTTAAAGATCAGTTCCAAAATATTGATAATGCAGTTGAAGATCTTGTGCAGGAAAAGCGAAACAAGCGACACCTCTAAGAGAAGGATGGAAAGAACCACTTAGCATTGGTGAATATCAAAGGAAAGGATCAACATGAAATTATAAAGATGAAAGATGACCACTTAATTAAGAGGGTAAACAACTGGAAGCAAAAGGTGATTTACATTGCACTTAAGGCCTTGACGTATGACTAAAAGGCTTGTATGGTCTTTAGGCAGTTAAAACAGAGCCATGGACAAGTATAGAGAAGGCGATGCAAAATGATACATTTCAGGTTGAAAACATTACGCAGCAAGACTGGGCATTGTTACTAAAACAACAATTTACAGTGAGTAGCCACTTTGGATATCAAATGTCAAGGTGAATGAAGCTGGATTGAAGACCTTGCCTTCCTTCCTTTGCGTATGCAGTGCTAAACCATTTGATTTCAAATTTGTCAGACCTGAAAGTAAAGAAAGTATTCATGCAGCTATTAAAAACTTTGGTGCTCTGCAGTAGTTTCTCTTAATAAGGAAAATCAATGTGAAGAACATCACAGTGTTTTCATCTTTGACGTGCTCAATTGCTGATACTGTATTCGATGCATATGATCTTTTGATCCAGTTAAAGTCCAAATTAATTAAAAAATCAAGAATATTAAAAGAGCAATACTAAAAGTCCTTCTGACTGCCCCATAAAAAAAGACAGGCAGCCGAATATGAAGAATATCAAACTTTCTTCATCCAAAAATTGCCTTTTATAGAGAAATGGCCAATGTAGTGCAAAAAAGAGACAGCTAGAAACTATGTTACAAAGGCGTCATCAAAAGTCATATAAAATACAGTCGTTTAGACCATTGATTGGAGAAAAAGATGCACTCGATAGGAAGAAGAGGAGAGAGTCTGACCATCATACTAAAGAAGTAATTGAAAAGAGACGCTTAGTTACAATAGGCAGACAGCATGAAATCAAGCTAACAACAGTTCAGCTTAAATAGATGTTTTGTGTGCCATATTGATTCCAAATTGGCCATTAAGTGGATACTGCTCTTATCAACAACAAAAATCTCACTTTCCTCCTTTCCTAGTATTTTGTAATGTAACTAAAAAATCTCAGAATGACAAGTGTAAATGTAGGTGACAGCAGATACACTGTAGGTTCAACGCTCTTCACAAACTACAGACACTTTGCTCTGAATGGATAATTTGAGGCCTGGCATGGACAAATCATAATTTCTTTGATAGTACTTTTCGTTTGGAACCAACTGTGGTCCATATAAAGATTTCCGTGCTGTCGTAGCGGCATACTGTCAACTAAAAGTAAAGCAAACAACCAGGAAAGATGCATTATTATGATCGACTTCCATACAGGATATTCTGTGAGTAGTTGATGAGTAGTTCAAATACCGATCTGACGTCACGATGTCAGCGCCTGTATTGCTTCTATTAAGTAGCTGTTTCTACTGGAATTTCGAACTGTCAGGGTCAGCCCCTGGCAAAAATACTTCAACTTGTTGCAGTGTGAGTCATAAAGCAAGGAACTGTTCCAGAGACCATGTTATAACCGGGCATTGTGTCAAGGCCGCTTTGGTACCAGCGACTATTGTTTGGAACTCTTTTACAAATAGAAAATTTCTATAAGGAAACCTTTACAAACAACATTTATAATCTGTTATGGAGACTCTTTTAAAACCAGCAAGAATAGCACAATGACTTTGATGCTCTTTTGGCAAAGATTCATTAGTTTCTTGGTAGAATAGATCTGTCACTACAATGAATAAAACCTTCGATCACGTTTCCTTAAAACTCATGAACTAGAATCTAGAACAAAAGGTGAAACAAATTGCAAAGAAAGCAAAACAATACTGACACCTAGTTATTATCCGTAATTGCATGTCAGATTGTTGTAGAAACTAAGGAATATGTCAGCAGACTAATGTGTTTATTTTTATAAATAGCACGTAATTTCAACGTCGAAAGTTTGAAGAGAAATTAAACAAAGATATATACAGCTATCACGATTCACGCCCGAGGCCACCGGTATTGTATTGCTGCAACAACTGATCTAAGGTTCCCATGGTGGCAACAAACGTACCATATCTTCTCTAGTCGTCACACAACATATGACACCACGCAACTCATTTGAATTATCTACATAAATGTGTTATTCTGTTTTCATAAACCTTTGAGAAAGTTCTTTCCACTCCCGTTTCCGAAGATTCCTGTTCATCGAATTCTAAAGTATAAACTTCCCCCTTATTACGATACCTTACTGAGTAGGCATCTAAGAGTTTTTCCAGCTTTTCCAATGAAAGAGGATTTCTTATAGTAGTTTGTTGTCAAGTGAAGTGTAGGAATTTAATTACAAACAGGAAAACAGAGTTTTCAAAAACACAGTCACATATTCAAGTAAAGCGCTTACTAGAACTCTGACGTTCGAATCATTCTGTAATTTTCGGTCTAAACTGAATTGGAGTGATGGAAATAGGGGACCTACTACTTGTCACCTTTTACTTTCTGGGATAGAAATTTGGGAGATGCCCGTATACGTTTGGCGTTATTTGAAGCAGGGAATAATTGAATTGCTGATTTTCCTGACAGACGATGAGGACAAACTGGAAAGAGTTTACAATAGGAAAAATCTTTTTCAACATCTTGAACAACAACGAGAGCGGAATGGAGAAAACAAAAATCAAAACACATTAGTGAAATAAATTACATCAGAGACGAGGACTACAGCAGCTAGCAACAGGACGCAGTCGAAACAGAACAAAACTGTGATGAGGAGGGTTTTTGGAGATAATAAAAACTACACGAAATAGCAAATTCATTTTGTACTTAAAACCTTTTTTCGCCTGACGCTTCTCAGAGTACAATTCGTCAGAAAATTGGGAATTAATTGGGAAAGCTAGATCTGCTTTTCACTTGGCCGTTTTAGAATCCATTCACATTAAAACAAGAAAGCCGTTGTTTTGTAGACAAAGAGAATTTGTCTTCTCATTGGGCCTTTTTGGTTAACCATTCAGCTTCAAGGACACTGATTGGTCAAAACAACACCAATCTGGCAGTCAGAATTCTGATTGTAGGTTACAACCTTGTAAAACACAGTTGGGTCAATAATTTCATTGATTCCCATTTCAGCTATTTTTTGACGAATTGTACTCTGAGGAGTGTCAAACGAAAACAGCATTTAAGGAACAAAATGAATTCGCTATTCCATGCAGTTTTATTATTCTGTACCATCAACAAACATTTCGAATAGTCAATAATGGAAGACTGGGATCAGGGGTCTAAGGATAACTGATCTTAGAGCTGGTCTTTGAACATAGAAGGATAGAGAAAGCGCTCTAAGTCAGGATGCCCTTTCTTTCAGCGACAGCAACTTATGGGGAAATTAAAATACATATTGGGAGGCAAACTAAAGCCAGCTCTTTAGAAAGGTCATCAACTTCAGGTTTTCAAGTTTGGGAATGGAGAAGAAAATTGTGGTCTAAAACTTTTGTAGTAGCGACTGACCCATGGAGCTCTACATCATTGTGAGTGGTACCACGAGTGTAAATCGACATCTGGATACAAGCTGTGGTAACTATATCATATAGATCATCACTGTACTAAGGAAAATACCTTTATTATATGAGACAAAAAAGTTTTCTTTTTTACTGTAAATACACACTCCCACTCCATCGTCCTACATACTTGATCGATTAGGACATTGTGTTTAAACTGGAATTTTGTCCTTAAACTGTTTCCATTAAACAAGCATTCATAAATCAACAAATAAGATCAAAATCAAACACCAAATCACTGTAAATATTCCAAGAGATTTATCAATGCCTAAATCATAACATATTTCAAGCTCACGTTTTTCTTGTCAGAACTCAGGATCTTGTTATCAGAACTCATCCTTTAAAAATATGAATAAACTTCGGGTAATATCGTAAAAATTTCCCTAACTTACTGTTATGTTTCTATAAAAGGGGTCAGTGGGTGTATCGGGTTTCTCCAAATTCCCCATTGATAGTTAACCGAGTAATGGGGTTCAAACTTTTCCACAAGGCTACATCAAAGACATGTTATAGAATGTCATTTGGCTACACAAGGTTGCTACGTCTCGTGTTATTTGGTGATGTAATGAAGAACAGGGAAGAACAACGATTTACGAAGCCAGGATTGATAGCTGGGAATATTTCTAACTAATGAATCCGAGTAGCGCAGGTTTTTTTATAACTAAGGTTACAGGATTCATGAGATGTGCTCAAGCAAACCTGAATGCCCTTAAGACAAAGATAAAATCACAAATGCGTTACTATAGGATTGTTTTGAAAAGCAAACTGTTTTGAGAAGCAAAACTACACAGTAGTGACATAGTGGTAGAGTGTCAGACTCACACTCCGAGGGTCGTGAGTTCGAACCGACCGTGAGCTTGCCTGCCCACGATCCCGGAGGTACTGTGCTTTGACATCTGCTCTCGTGAAGTGGGAAACTATGTTTCGAGAGATAGGACAGAGGGGGGAATACATGCGTGAATAGCAAGAATAGCAAGCATAAAATAGCATGAAAAGTAAGTATGAAAAATTGAGCATGAATAGATTGTCATCCGAAAGGGAAGAGTAACTCGTTCCTAGAAGTGGCTTTGGCCTTGATCAGGGTGTATACAATATAAAAAACAACAAGAAAACCCAAAACAACCCATAGTACGATGGAAATCACCTTTGAAAGTCTTTGGATACCACTTTCGACATGAAGTAATTGTCTTATTATCTTGCAGTACAAGGATTATAAGGACAATTTCATGGTAGTCAAGCAAGGCATTGCCCTCAAACAGGGCTTATACCTCTCTGCTCATCAGGAGGTACCATGAGAGATCGCAAGGCATTATGTATGGGATGGAAATAACACCAAAAACAGCATGGAATTCGAGTGGGATAAAAGTGGCTCAAATGAAGATGTTCATGTGGTAATGTAGCGATACAAGTAAAGATCATGAGAAGTACAGGAAGATTAGAAATGGCTCAAATAAAGATGTGCATGTGGCAATGTGGCTATACAAGGAAAGATCATGAGAAATACAGGAATGTGAGTAATGACTCAAATAAAGATGTGCATGTGGCAATGTGACTATACAAGGAAAGATCATGAGAAATACAGGAATGTGAGTAATGACTCAAATAACGATGTGCATGTGGCAATGTGGCTATACAAGGAAAGATTATGAGAAATACAGGAAGGTTAGAAGTGGCTCAAATGAAGATCACATGTGGTAATGCAGCTATACAAGGAAAGATCATGAGAAATACAGGAAGGTTAAAAATGGCTCTAATGAAGATGTGCATGTGGCAATGTAGCTATACAAGGAAGGATTACATGAAAAGCTATTAAACCAGGAGAGAATGAAGAGAGAGAAATGAAAATATTTAGAAGAGTATAACATAAAGGTGTATAAAAGCTGAGGTGAAGTGATTTCAGTCATGTCACGAGAGGATATGTAAATTATGTAGGGGCATGTCATAAAATTATCCAAACATGAAATAAAGAAGAGGGAGACTTTAAAAAGGTAAATAAACCACTTGTGAAAAGAGATGAGAGGGATGGTGGAAGTAGAAAAAGATACACTGAGCAGAACTATTTGGAGAGGATTGGTGTCTGTTTGCAGGGATTCGACAAAGCCTACGAAGATGCTAGAGGAAGAAGGAAGTTCTGTTTTTGCATTGAAGAAGCCAAAACACAAAAACCAAAAGCATTGACCTTGAAACATTGCAGTATGTGTATTTGGAAATTACACGATAAGAAAAGCAACACCTATGGTTAATCCACACACATGTGTTAACCTGTTTTGATAACCATTGAAAATGATGTATCCCCTTTCTTCTATTAAGAACCCTTTTTATCGAAAGCTGGCAGATATCCAGTTTCCCACGAATCGCGGTTCTTTACTGAGTAGGCATCTAAAAGTATTTTCGTTATTTGTTTTGAGTTAAAGAGAAGCTTTTGTAGTACTTTCCACCAAGTGGCATGTAGGAAGTCAAATGTAAAAGGAAAATCGAGTTTCCAAGAACTGATATGACTGAAACACTTATGAAACTAAATGACTTACCAGTTCTCTGAAGTCCGTACTGTTTTGTGTTATTAGGTGTCAGCCGAAGTTACCTCTGCCTTTCGAAAGAAAGGATTCTAGAAGCTGATTTCTCTTTTACTTTGTTTTTAGAGTTGCCTTATACTGCTTTGCAGTTACAAGACCGGTGGCATAGAAATAAAAGGAGGAGTAAAAGAAAGAAGAAACTATTACCTGTGTTTACTGACTAAGAAGATTAAATGATCTTATAAAATCCAACGACAATTTGTGAAGACTTTGCAACCCTGGACCAAATTACAGCTTCTCATTAAGCGACCCATAGTCCTCTTTTGCCCACTCTTGGCAGGACAATGCCACTAATTCTGCATCTATAGTTATATAAAGTGGAGCGTCCATGTGGTTCAGTTATTAAAGAGGCTAAAGCTTTGGCCTCTTCTAAGTGGGATTGTATGGAGGAGCCTATTTGGAGCAGTACCCCAAGAAAATTGCCTCAGTAAGATGGAGACATAAAAGACTACTTTAAAATATTACTTAAAATATTATTAGATTACCATAAAATTACGATAAAATTAACATAAAATTACCTTTGTAAACTGAAGACATAAAATCAAAAGATAACACGAACCGTTCAAAATGCAGAGTTAGGCAAAATCTGTCCGGTCACATGGATTATGGCGGACCAACAGATGTCCTAAATAATGAAGAAAACTTCTCAAACCAGTCATGATGGCAGTTGTTTCCTAAACACAATCGTATAGCTGTCAACACGCGTTATTGTGAGAGAAAGGGGAATCTTTATTAGTAAAAATTGAGAACGTATCCTAGCAAAGCACCAGAAAGGACTGACAGAACTAATTCCGATTCATTCTAATGTGAGAAAAAGTTCACCTTGGCTAGACACTTCCACAAGCTGTTGGATAAAAAAACATATGTCGACGAACTAGGCAAGGAATCCTAATAGTATTTAAAGGTATTGGCATTGAATCAGAACAGAGAGAAGTCAAAATCTCTCTAAAATATGAGAAGTGTATGTCCAAATGACTTCCCTCCTAAGATACTCATAGACGGTCACTTAATATTCCTCGGCCTTTGCAACCTGGCCGCAGTCATGAGCGTTCGGAAAAACTGCAACAGAGGAAATAGTAGAGCAAAACCACTAAAATAGTCAATGTATTTTCATGGCGTACATGGTGCTTCCTTGGTACAGTTTTTGAAAAGTCATTTCTTCAATATTATAGAAATCTCATCATCTTCTATTTTGCTTGTCGGTTGCTCTTTTAATTGCGGTTGTGAAGGTCCTGATACGTTAGAGGCATAAGGGCTATCACTCGCGCTAGGAAAAACAAACGGTCACATACTTTGTGTGGAATTGCTGATAGCTTTTTTCTTAAGGGGAGAGAAACAGTAAGTCTTTTACCGTTACTATGGTGTCACTTCCAAGTTTAAATTTTTCAAGATATGGGCTTCCAGCTGAAATCCAGTCTGATTGAGAATGTGACGTAGGAAGGCCAGTCCGATACAAGGCGAGGCTTAGGAGGCGTAATATCATGATATTTAATATGAAAATCCTTAGACAATTTTAATGAATACAGTGTGCTGAGTACGCTCAGTGTGACTGTGGCTCGGCATCGGTTTCAGAGGAACTTTTACAGTACAAAGACCCGGTCTATCAAATCGGATGATAGTAAGAATACTTTTTACGCGGTTGAGAAAATGAAACGTACAGAGTTTACATGTTTCATTGCTTAAATAATTATCCGGATTCTTGCGGATGGGGTATGTTGAACAGGTTAATGTATTATACACGGAAAATATCTACTTCTCTCAACCGTAGACAATTGAGCTCAGATATATATTGACCAGTCCCTATCATTCCAAATCGACTGTCCAGGAAGCAAGTAAACGTTACAGTTGGCATCACACTTTGCAAGCTCAGTCATTGAAGTCATAGTTCCATTATGCAAATTAGTTTGCCGCCTGCTTGGTTGCTGTTGCTACTTCCCGCAAGCTTTCTGAAAGCTTCGTAAAATGACTTACTCATTGCTGAGCGTTCCTGAAAACATTTCCGTTAGTTATTTACCGGACGTCGATGAAATATGACAGAAAGCCAAGAATAAGGAACTAAATAAATTTTCACAAGGCTACATACTTGATTTAAAAGTCTGTAGAAGCCATAATCTCACTCATGTTACCGCTAAGTGTTGGCAATTGATGAGAAAAAGTGAGAGACCACATTCGCTTTCATTTGAGATACAGACCCTGGAACTTTTTCTTGAAACGCCGAAAGTACATTTATTTTGCCCAGGTTCAAGGGCAACTGATGATTACAGAATCAAACTTTTGTGACTTTGTGGTCTATACACAAAAGGATATGTTTGTCCAAAAAAATTGTCCCGATGTGCAGTAGGCCTACATGAAGGATCTTTTTCAAAAATTGTCTGTATGTTTCAGAGACCATGTAAAACCAGTCTTAGCAAGCAAGAAAGAAAATAGCAGTGGCGTAGTTGATGGGTGACAATAGGGGAATTGCCTCCAATGGAAACCACCCAAATAATGGGGGGCTGAAAAGCTTAGTAATGAGAAGCAAGCTCTTGTAACTCCTTTTCCGCTTTTTCCTTGTGCACATTTCCATGTTAAATATACTTTTTGTAGAACAATCGTAGGCCCTCAACAAATTTACAAAATAACGAAAAAACACATCCAAATCCCCTCCGTGTTTTCGTCCTTCAAAATTATTGGCTGCAGTCATGCTCTGAAAATTGATCTGCATCTCCTCTCACCCTAGAGAAAATCCCTTCTTGGTTCTGTCTATGGTTGTCTCTGCTGACTTTCTAGTATTGCTAGAAGGATAAGTTCTTAGATTTATTACAACTGTTATAAGTATGTCATTCTCTTAGCCTCACTCGTCTTTTATCGTCGTCAAGGATTGAAGGTGGTTTGGTGGCGTAGATAGCTTGCTCTCGTTTCGTCCGATATTTTTTTATACAATCCCCGTCGGCTGGTATAGAGATTCGACCTTAGGTCCTTTTTCACCTACGAAATGTTAAGTGGTACAGATGAAAAGATATACATGAAGGTAATACAGGCATTTATAAAAATATATTGGGAGGGATTGTTGACCCTCTCCATTCTTCCGTTACTAGGGAAAGTAAAGTAGTCACTTAAGACCTAT
>JAAAKL020007433.1:0-16895 GCA_010016065.2 Carybdea cf. marsupialis auct. non (Linnaeus, 1758) | reverse complement strand
TCCGTTGGAAGAACTTCACTCCCAAGTCTTTTGTTGGAAAGAACTTTTCTCCTAAGTCTTCCGTTGGAAGAACTTCACTCCCAAGTCTTTTGTTGGAAAGAACTTTTCTCCTAAGCCTTCCGTTGGAAGAACTTCACTCCCAAGTCTTTTGTTGGAAAGAACTTTTCTCCTAAGTCTTCCGTTGGAAGAACTTCATCCCAAGTCTTTTGTTGGAAAGAACTTTTCTCTTAAGTCTTCTGTTGGAAGAACTTGAGTCCCAAGTCTTTTGTTGGAAAGAACTTGACTCCCACTAGACACATAATTGTCGAGAAAGTTTACAAATAAGCACTAGTTTAAACTTCGTTAACTCGAATGAAATCTAATTTATCAGCAGAAAAAAAGAAGAATGCGTATGCAAGGGACAGACGTGTTACTGCAGGACAAGACTATTTATGTAGCGAAAACAATAAATACGAAACAACGAAAATGAAATAATAAAGAGGCATAATACTGGTTGCTATTGCTAAAACAAGCATCAATTTCTATCAATCTGGAATTTTTGCACGCAATTTAATCCGTATAAAAGCACGGTGAAGCCGTCGTCCTCTCACACTAAAACCACCACTGGCTACTTGTCATTAGGTCTACACTAAATGGCAATTTTGTCCTAGATACAAACGTAGTAGTTTTTCTTGGAGGCTACAAGAGGCATCCAGTAAACTACCATTTCTAAGCAATCATATGGTTTGTGTCTTAAAAGAAACCAAATGTCCCAATGAAGGTCATTGGGAGTATTTGTAGTACATCATGGCGTTTATCAGATCAACATCAGGACTGTGCATCCAAGCAGTAAAAATGTGCAGATATCATATTGCACAAACTAATTGATCAGCTCACACTAATTAATCAGCTAAGGCTGTGGGGTTTTTTTTAATGTTACTAATAATGTCAGCACCTAATTATCCCAGAATCTTTTTTAAGAACCTGTTTGTGTCACAAAATGATATCGTAAAAATAGATCACAGTTGCTCTTGTTGATGATGTCATAAATTGTATGCTAACAACAGCTAATTTTCTGCCAACTATTACAGATCAGATCTATTTCCGAGTATCCAGACTTAAAGTCACATTTGAATAAGGAAGTTATTATCAGGAATTTAAAAGGCACCCCAGTTGACTATGATCTGGAATCTGCAAGACCAAGAAATTCTCTAACACTATTATGATGAAAAGGTTGTAGTCAAAATTTGGGGGGACTCAATTTTCTTGACCCTCACGATATCCAATGATATTCCGCGAAATTGGTAGAATTTCCAAGATTGCAAAAATGATAATACAGAAGAATTTTTTGTGTTTTCTATTCTATTAGATTATTATGATGTTTCTATTAGATTACGTTGGTAGTACTGTTCAGTCTAAAGCCCATCGTGAGTTACCATGTAACTTTTAACAAATTAACGTAAAGTAGGTAAGTATCATTGATACAATTAAGGAAAGAAGGATGAAATTTGCCGGGTACTTTTATCGCACTAAGGATGAACTTTTTTTGTCGCTGCTTTTGGTCGCCAGTATAAAACGTTTATAGATGTAACAAGCAAGGATGCTGGTTTGATCCCAGCGGAACTCAAGATAGCAATGCAGGACAGGGACGACTCGAAACGAAGAGTCATGTTGCCTCGGGCAATCCTCCCGATCCCGTAAGGTATGTAAGTAACTGCCTCATCAAAACCTAAATAACATTTAGTTTCAAAGGAACTACTTGGCTAATAACCAAGGTAGTACACCCCGCACAGAGTGCTGACGAGGGATATTTCGTGTCAAAGGGTGGGTGGCCAACTATGAAAACCAACAACGATCTCCCACCATTGACATTGACACCAGATTCTTTCATTGCTAATCTAAGATTGGAAATCGAAGTGTCCGACAGAAGGACGATAGGGGATCAGACATCTTTATTAATAACAATACATCTACACTACCTAAGTATCTATCTAAGGTATTTTTAGGTCTATAGAAACTCCAGGATACTCTCCCTTATCAATAAAACTGCGCCATTGCTGCATCTGTTTTATAGAAATCGAGAATTATCTCTTTGATCGTCTACAAGAAAATTGACGATGTTTCTTACAGTGATGAACTGCAAAAATAAAATTGTCTTATTGACATTACAATTAACAGTAGGTATCAAGAGCGATCGATTTTGACATTGAATGCAGGTTATCTAAAAGTAACGCGAATGACATACGTTTTCCTTGTGCCCCTTTATAAGTTATAGTTAGAACAGCGTCATTAAACGTTTCAATTTACATGTCACTGTTTTGGAGCTATCTGAAACTAATGTTGGGTATAGACTGGCTTGAACTGTTTGAATGAAATTCTAAGCTCCAAAGAGGTCATAATTGGAATGGTGTCTTCATAATGGTCATCATCATCATCACCATCATCATCATTATCATCATTATAGTCGCTGATAAAAACGCACGGTAAATTGTCTGTGTGAATTGAAGGAAAACCAAATGAAGGTCTGTCAGCTTTAGTAAATTTAACAAAACACCATCTCACAATCTCAATTATATGTATCTTTTGAACTAATGAAGAGCCACCTGTCGATATTTTAGGAGAAATATATATGCAAATCAGGGGTATATTAGTGCTCTATAGAGTTTCAAGACTGAACGTAAACAAAACTACACAAATAAAGACCACCCTTCGCTACATGATTAAACGTGGACTAGCTTCTCCGTATAGAATAATGCAGCGAAGAAATAGAATTTTATAACTAAAGGTCTTGGGTAAGCCTTTTGTTATCATAATTTGGCATAAAATGCTTGAGGAAGCAGCTAAAATGACATAACCCTTTCTGTCTGTCCTTCTGTCTGTCTAGCATCCACAGTATTTAAACCAAAGACTTCAAGTTTTCATTGATGTTTAGGCTAGATTTTATTTCGCGAAGCAGGATTGGTCTGATCGAAAGTTTTCTTAGGGCTGTAGGCACAAAATGCATGCTTGGACAGCCCATTTAAATCTGAAGGAGGGATTTGGAGGGGGGGGGGGGTTAAGTATGACACAAACAGTTGGTAGTATAAGCACTCAGGGATTCTCTAAGTTCTTGCTTGCACAAGAGATAATCCTGGTGAATCAAATCACTTCGGAGGTTATCAGCTTAAAATTTTTAATTCAATCAATTTAAATGATTCCGTGAAACGCTGGGCCTAATTCCGTTTAAAAAAGATATCATATAAAAAGACGTCCCTCTCGGAGACTCATGTGTTTGAGATAAATCATTTGTATTTGCTACTACCACCAAGATCTGTACTGGAGGCCGTTTCACCGAGGCTCGCGCTATAGGCTGCATTACAAACCTTTACATGTATGTGAGGACCTTACAGATTTAATAGCACTGACTAAACCTTGTGCTGTTACGATTGATCATTCGAGGACGAAAGAGCAAGGAAAACGTAATTTACTTGCAGAGTCGTTGAAGGATGTGCCTCTTAAAGCGCTTAAAGCCAGCTGCTTGAAGGTTAAGTCTGCTGATTGTAGAATTTAGCTTGTGTAGATTTTTAATGATTTTGATGTTCGTGGATTACTGACTCCTTGCATGTGGTGATCCAAATTAAAGTTGTTTTTGTGTAATAAATAATCAAGAAATTGATTAAAAAATCCCCTGCTTTTTTACTTTAACTATATTGGAAGATTTGGTCAGATTATGCAATATGTTTGGAGGCTGTTAGAGCTCGTTTAATGTCCAAATTGTCCTAAATTGGGGTAAGTGACGTATTCCTTGAAAAGATAGGGATAGAGCATCAGAGGATCAAGAATATTTCATGATTAAGAACATGTCAACATGGAGGTCAGTCGTGGTCAAATAGTTTCTCGTAATTTTAGATCATTTTAGGCCTTTCTTGGGAACCTTGGGATCTTACAATTACCTGGAGAAGACCACACTCCTACCAAGCGGGTCCTCAGGTGGCGGATCAGGGAATGCCCTGTAATGGGGTAACTGCAAATGTTCAATAAGCAGTCTCGAACCAAACCATGGGTAGCACTTTGGTAAGGCTTAGCACCCGTTAGCCAGGGTAACGGTGAAGCCATGAGGAGCAGTATGGTGGATGTGTTACCAGCACGTGAACTTAAAATAGTCAATGGTGTTTTACGCAAAGCTTGAGAGGCGGAACTATGAAATAGTCAACGGTCAAGATCAATTATTTCAGTGAGGTAACTACTGCCCTTAGATATCGTGGTGGCGCGTTATCGGTATAGTATCTTTAGAGCTCTATTTCGCTATCGAAAGAAAAGGCCTGACATACCGATAACCTATTAACCAATGCAATATTGTTCCTTTAAGGAATCACGTAGGCCGCCTTCTTGTTGCAATGATGTCAATGATAGATCCCCACAGCAGCTCCTTGCTTCTGAATTACAATGGATGAACTGCTGTTTAGAAACGTACAAACATATCGTATTGATAATCATGTTTGAAACATGATGCTGTTGTTTAGGAGATTCTATAAGGTCTAGAACCGTTTTCTTATCTTTGCCCCAACTTCATTATTGAAAAGTTGTAAATGCAATGCCATGCAGAACCGGACAGCAACTAATTTATTCTGTTGCTATTTGAAACCGTACCTGACATACTACGATATACCAGGCATATTTGAAACATGATGCTGTTGTTTAGGAGATTCTATAAGGAATAGAACCGTTTTCGTATCTTTGCCCCAACTTCATCATTGAAACGTTGTAAATGCAATGTCATGCAGAACGGAACAGGAATTGATTTATTGTTCTTGCAGTACTATCTCCGTGACAGTTAATAACCAAGTCAATCACCTTAGATGTGCTGAAGATGGCATCAAACAACTTGTTTCCTTCCAAGACTCTGACATCTGTTTCTTTTACATGCTTTGAGCTACTGCTACAACCAATCAGTTGATGATTGTAAAGTCTTCATTGATTTTCTTTGGGATTACTTGCATAAGGAAATTTTACTAATTTGAGGCTTAGGGATTATCGGCAATACTGAAAATAGGAGTCAATACTTTAAGTTATGGATTATATTCTATTTTGTTAATTAAAAACTTTCTGGCTTAGCCGCTTTTATAACTAGTATAACAGCTGATGCGGATGGGTGCAAGGTGACAAGTGTAGTCAGCATCCTTACTTCTTCCTATCCATAATGTTTTCATGCATCAAGAGGAGTGGGAGGTAGTACATGATTAAGAGAATCTATGAACATCTAACACCCACAATATGCCTTATAAACTGCTTTTTGAAATCAGAGAATGACTACACGAAATATGACGTCACTTTCGGAGTTGTTAGGTTATCTTCAATGCCAGTATCTAACATGTACTCACGTGACATAAACCCACTGTATAATGGCGTAAATGTACGCATTATTGCTTTGTTAAGCGATGTAATTAGGTCAATTTGCAACCCACTATCGCACACAAAAGGGCATAAAAGATACTTATTTAAAGGACTTGATGTTTGAATTACTCTTTTCTCATAAAGATGACCAAGGTGTCTATGACAGTAATTGCAAATCGAATGATATGGACAGCATAAAGCAAGAAGATAACTGTTAATTTTCAAGTTATTCGAAGACATATATTGAGTAACTGGGCAATTTAATGGTTTTTAGATTGCCCTTTGTAGGTCTTTACCTTAGTAAATATGTTGCTATTACATACAATTTGAGCAGTTGGTTATTTGACAATGATATCTTTGATATGTTATCAAATTAATTTGTAAGAATGACTTTGGCTGTTGTTTGCTTTAGACTTGCAGTCATTCGATCTTCACGGAGTAAATTATGGTTATTTCAAATTGAATAGTTGCTGTATGCAAGGTAAATAGACCAGCAAACAGCTATATCAGAGTTCTGTCCAGTGGCGAAGATAGCGGTCATGCTTGTCATGCCGGACATGATTAATCAATCGTAAATATAGACTCTCTTTTGCATAATTAGTCTGATCACAAGTATCTCAGAAACCGTGCCATCATCCTTCAAACGGCTTTAAATCCACGTGGGGTGTCGCCATGCGAAGAGTGCTCTTTCTTCTTGAAACTTACCATATGTGTGTCATGCCGGGCATGAACGTGTGCACAGAGTTCTAGCTGGTCAGCGGAAACAAGCGTGAATGATCAAAGGAAGTCTACGAAAATTGTATGCTGACGTCATGCCCTCCTGATTAAAATAGGACAAGAATTTTTTCTCACTAGACCAAATGCGAAATTTTACTTTCTTTCCTTCAGTCACCTGCTTTTTGATCAATGGAAGGAAAATGGTGAATTTTAAGGTTTAGTAAAAGTGGAATCCAGAACTTTTGCCAGACCAAACCACAGTCCTGTGGAGATATATCTATGAAGAACATATTATTGCTGATAAATGTTCACTTCGATTACGAAATTAACATTACTGTTGTTAAACAGATAATATCAACAAATCATGGTTTAATAAATCTATTGATGTTAAATGGATCACATGAATCATACAGTTGCTGACAGGTATAAGATACCTGTTCTCTAAACAAGTCAAACCACAACTGACTCTACCTGTCTTGATCTGCTTCTTATATATTCTTTGATAGCTAATCTAGAAAGTCCTACTAGTTCTACAGAATCAATTACCTTATTTACAGCAGATTATTGATTCCTGTCACCATAAACACCATCGTGCTACCACCGTACCGATGGCCAAACAGCCTTATATCCAACCAGGCTTAATACAAAATGTGCAACACCACACCACTATCTGTGAAAGTGACTAAACAGAGGTCAGTCGTGTTTTGCCATGTACTTCGGATGTCCACAGACACATCTGCACAAAAGGCCTCGGCGCTTGCCGTAGTAGGTGCCAACAAATACAAAACCTCCAAAGGTCGCAACTGCACCGACTATTTTAGTCTGCTGAAATCCGTCCTCAACGGCACAGGGTTGGGAACAGTTAATTAGATCAGGAAAGAACCTGAAGGGGCTTAGGATGCACACTAAGGACAAGAAGCAGTGGAACATGTGGAAGAAGGACTGATTGCAGCAGGAGGTTGTTTACTCTATATCCATTTCAGCTGCAGAAACAGTACACACATAGACACACACACACACTAAAGAACTAAAGAGTATTCCCAAACATATTAGGAGGTTCGGACTTTAGAACATCCTAAGACATTTTAGATAGCTCCTCAGGTTTAACAATATTTCAGAACTTACTGAGACATGCCGCATGTTTTCAAATACTTTTATCTTCATTTCATTCTTTATTAAAATTATGCATTGCCGTTCGAAATCTTGCTTTTTAAGTTACTGAGCTATGGAGATAAACAGTAATCATTTCTTTTTCGGGCAACAGTTTGCAATTCTTCAGTTGTGAACAACAAAGTCTACGATCTTCTCACTTTCATGATTAGGATACGATAGTCATGTGATCAAGCCATGCGCCCAATGCATGACTTGTAGGCTCAGGAAGAAGGCTGAAACACTGACAACTTACTACACCGACGGTTCCCAAATCCAGGCTCGCGACCCTATTTCGAAATACATTTTTCAAAAGTTGTTGTTTAGGATTGGTTATAAGAATCTGGGCTGATACATTACTCGTGCCCACGCGTTATGCATGTTTGAGTTTGAGAAATGATAAAATACAAAAAAGTATGGCCACCTGGGTGTGTCAATGTCATTGAACTCTGAAAAACACTGGATCAAGCATCTTCTGTCTCAAAGTGAGGTCAGTGATTGGACGCCATTTCAATACCCATAAAGCAAAGCATACAAGCCAAGTTACGTAACATGGCGGCCCTTCCGCGTTACTAGTTCTGGGGACTAGTATACGTGACCACACTTTTGCGCTGTTTGAAACAGTGGGATTGCTCGATCTAGTCTTTTTTCAGAGATCAGTGATCAATGTGCATTGCCATATCTAAAAAAGCAATCATTCTCGAATATCTTGATATTTCTAGAAACATTATCTTACCGTTGTCTTCAACAGAGCTACATATTGGAAAATTTACACCTCACGTTAAAATGGGATAATAAAACTAAAAGGTAGGTATTTGACGTTTTAAAATGTTTCTGTGCTGGGGCCGCAGCCTGATCGAGATCTCATTATTTTTGTCTCTTTGGTAAAACGTTTGTGAAACATTGTATTGCACATATGCGAAGCAATATCATAAAACTACCTCAGATGCAGTAGAGAGTTTTTATGCTGGGGTATCCAAATCATCCTTCTATACAGAAATCTTTGGTTCTAAAGGCCTGGAAACAATACAGCGCAGCTCTAAAACAATTGTTGCACAGTTTGCCACAAAAGTACAGTCAAGTTAAAGATTTCGCTGTGGTCAGTTCACTGTTTTCCAACAACAAAGTAAACTTAGAGATTTCAGCTACAGCTACAACACAATCAGAGTTTAGGAAACGAGACCGTTTCATAGCTATGTTCCAGAGAGGGGTCATACTGAAAGTATTTAAAGTAACGAATGCCTACTTTAGCAGAAACCTACTATTAAATGTAGAAACCTAATTTATAAATTTAACTTTTATGAAAATAGATTGCAGAATAGCCAGTCTTAAAAATGGTGGCAAGAAACCTGGTCCTATTGATACTTGTCTCTTTCTTTTGTCGTTTTGATGTACGGTAAGATGCTGAACTTTTCAGTTCACGTACAATTTATTTAGCATATTTCTGTAATAGGGTTTTTGAAGGAAGTTAGAAGAGCGCAGTGGATAAAATTAAAAAATGGAAAATCTGTGTATGCTGTGTACGTCGCATATTGATGTTTTTTCTATACTACTATTCCACAAAGTTGAGTCTTGAAAAACCTGTGTTTTCATACTAGAGAGGGAAGAGAAAGTTTCTAATTAGACTTCTATAATATGTTTTATATTAGATGGAAACTAAGTACTCTGTGTCTAAAGCTGAACTGTCTCTCTGTCTTTCTAGCAGTCTCTATCTCTGTCTCTGTGTCTCTCATGCAATATCTGGCTCTTTCACCCGGCTTATTATGCAACCAAAGAAATAGATGACACTTCCACAGAACATTCATTCAACCTCAACTCAATTTTTTCACCTTTTTATCTGAACGTGGTCTTTCAGCTACCAAACAGCTGCTAATTAGCATAGTTACCTTTTGTCTTGGAAATATGGACTCTTATTAAATGTTGTACTTCAAAACCTAGCTCATGTGGTCAAATATTCGTAAGCATTATGCGATCAATGACGTCAGCAACAATGCTGGATATGACAATGAAGTTGAGCCATTACATTAATATCACGTCGTAGTTCTTTAGAAGATGGTGGATTTACACAGCTGTGGGAAGGGCACTTCGATAGGTGTCCTAAACTGAGCTGAGGAGTTTGTCGTTATGAAAGTAAAATTTGCTCATGACAGGTGAGTATGTTTACAGAGAAAACAACGATATTGCTCTACTGCCAGCAAGATATTAAGTTCACCAAGACAATATAAAGCTGTGGTTACGTGGTAAATGGGGAATCTTTGTTCGAAACGAAGAATTGAAAATTTACGCCCAGACTCGGATTATTTTAGGCAGTTGATATTGAAAGGCCCTTATTTGTTTTTTTCACCCCTGGGTACTTTATAATTGTCCGAAGAAACTTTGTTGTCGCTTCCTAGAAAATTGTGATTTATAAAGACCGCACTTGTTTGCTATTTATAATAATATTTTACAATGGTACATTGATGACGTACCCAACACCGCTACCATTAGCAAAAGCACTGGAACACATTTTAAGGGAGGGGTGTGATGACACCCCGAAGGTTTGTACAGTCATGATAAACTACAACTTAACAATAAAAACTAATCCAGTGGTGATAATGCTAATCTTATGCATCTAGTTTTATGCATTTACTCCAAACCTTTCGTTGTTTGTATGCTCTTGTTAATAAGCGGATAAAGCTGACGATAATTTTCAGCCTTTACATACCCCTTAATCAAATCGACTAGTGATTTCCCATGCGTATAACACATCAAAGGTTTGGCTTTCTCCTTTTTTCCCCAAATAGGTGGACAACGTCTTTCTGACCATGACTCTTCAGAATGCAGCATATTCAAGCGTAAAAAATGGCAACATTTATTTCCCTTGGCTTACAATGTGCTAAATCAAACCCTACCAACTACTTTATTTACTGTCAAGGCTATTTTTTACTAGAAGTGTATTGGAGGAGCTAAATAAAGGAATTTATGATGGAAGAAAACGGAGTTTGTTATTCGTACAGACCAAGAAAATTGTGCCTGCTAATTTACGACAAGGCGCAAGATGCAAAATTTAACTTTTGAAGATGAGGTGGATCATTATCTGTTTCTTTGTTCTTATGTTCTATGTTATTTTATCATCTATAAAACAATAATTGAAATGTCCTTTGAAAAGTAGATATATGAAGCAGTAACCACTAGCTTAGAGTAGGTTATGATCGGTCTTGACAGTGCAATGAGCAAGTAATAAATCGATATTTATAGGTGTGTAAATTACTGGATTGGATTCCATTGTCTGTTCAAAACGCAGCTTTGATTCTACATTTGGCTGACGCGGAACCGCTTTGTGGTATTGATCTTGTACCACTTGCGAACCATTGCCTGGTAATATACAAATTTCTTGATAGAAAGACACGTGCAGCAGTTATTCCTTACTTTTTACCATATTCATGGCCCTGTGGCTTTGAGGTTCTACTCTCTTTGCAATTCAAGCTCTGAACTGTTATCATAGCTCAATTGATAGCATGTCGCGAATGCGTGGGTCCCGGGTTCGAATCCCGATGGTGACATTATCACTGTTCTCTATTATGTCTTCAAACTGGAATTCAAGCCTTATGAGGGCAATAATTTTCCCGGTATGCCTTCAATGTCTCAAAATGCACGTAATGTGAGGAGGGGCGTACTGTTCATTACATCATTTATAGGTTACATTTTTAATCTGTGAATGCAATTAGTTACTCATTGCGATCATGCTTAGATAGAACTTAAATTCAAACACCAATAAATCTTTCATTATTGCGCGCAGCTCAAGCTCAGCTAACGCACAGATATTGACTTCACTTCGTAAAGTTTTACCTCAGTTTACACTGTCGTAATGATTTTGAAAGAAAGAAAGCAAACAGAACATTTTCACATAGCTATTCAAATGAGCCATTTTGCAAACATTACACTAAACGTAAAAGCTTACAGCCTTTAGTGGTATTGAAATCATGACAGGCATATTAGTTAATGGTGGACCATCCCGTTTATGTGTTACGTCAATTTATTTGAGATAAACCGTCTGGTCAATATGCACTTTAACATTTTTGACATGGCCTTGATTGCACTAGGAATATATTTTTTCTTTTGCGCCTTTAGAACGCCTTTATTTTTCTACCTAACTTTTATGGCCACCGTAAGGCAATTTGTACGTTATGAGAATAAACAAGTGTGTATGAAATGAGCAGATATACAATACAACGGTTGAAGTAGTAGTGTATGTGTTTGTGTGGTAGAGGGTTGATGTTGTAACATATTTTCACATGTCCCTAGTACTGATAATAAATGTTATACTGTTTGTGGTTGTCGTTGCAAATCTAGAAATCCTTTGGAGGTAATCAGCACTGCAAGAGTACTTATTTGCTCAAAGAGGGATAAACAACTTTCCCTCGTTTTCATAAAGTACCAATGCAGTCTATGATTTTAAAATGAGTCTCATGTCAGTGGTCTTCACATAGAGGAAATGGTGTCGTACCTCATTACCGAATCCTAAAATATTAAATTAGCTTTTTTTTCTGGGGTGCGGGGGGTTATAACTTTTTTAATGTTTTGAATGTAGTAATCGTAGGAAAATTGTCCAAATATTTTAAAAACCCTCCACCTACACCACAAATTGATGCCTTTGGCCTCCAACTTTAGAATTGACCGCCTTCTTATAATTTCGTCTGCCTACCTCTGACTCCAACGCCAAAAAACTCCCATCTAAATGATTTCTCAACATTCCTTTGTCGTTGAGTCTGCAAGTCAACTGTCTGTTCAAACCTTGATTAAAAGCTAGCTTAGCACCACCCAAATAAAGTACAGGACAAATGTCTCTGTGATCTATTTATTTTATCAGTATGACCTGATGCTACATACTGATAGCGCAAAAACGACACCGTGAACTTAATGAAACAGTACTTGTTGCTAGCACAGTGGTATTCCAGAGACAAGATATTCAACCAGTGATGCGCAAAGCTGAGTTGCTTATTCTGACATAGTAGACGACAGTCATAAGAAAAGGGTGTTTATAACCAGTGTGAACAGATTGCAGTAGTCATTCGATCGCGCAGAGGAAAATCCATTGTAGCAAATTCGTGATAATTTAGAATGCGAGCAAAATCGCGTACAGAAGTAGGATTTTGCTATAACAACTTAAGGCATAATCTGCACGAAGCGGGGTCTTGATCGGAAATATTACAAAGGTTTTTTAAGTTATCCTATTGAAGAATTAATCAAGGGAAATGTTAAAAATAACACAGAGACTTTTACTACAAGCAAAATTCTTGAAGTCAGTGAATGAAATCGCTTCGATATTAAAATTTCACTTGCATATTTTCACATTTCGTGAACCTTGAATTCCTCTACCTATCGAGAATTCATACAACAACATACGACCAAATGACATAATGTACTATTTGTTACAAGGCTTAACAAATTCATATGGTACGTATTTATATCAGATGCCTCATTAGTGTTTACAATCATCGCCAAGATGAATCAACATGTTCCAGAAAGTCGAAGTTTTTTGGTTTCTCGCACTAAATCAATTTAAGAATAAGTAGACAATTGATATCTTTCATTGACAAGTAGTCCTATCCCGCTACGATAACAGATCTTCGAGTTTCTTGCTAACATGAGAGGTACAATATCTAAGGTTAGTGAACAAGTACAGTTTCGTTATACTCTGCCTTCCGTGCTGACTAGGGATGGGATGGAGCGTGTTCACGTTATAAGTTGGAACGACAGTAAACAAATTATTTCCTCAAGCGTTTTCATACAGTGGAAGAGTGACCTGAATAAAAAGATTCCACTCTTAACGGAAACTATTTTAACTCATCTCCAATAACAAAACTACACAAACATAGACGCCAAGAAACTCATTGCTTTCGATCAAATACCCAGAAAATGCTAAAGCAGAAAAGCGACAATTCACACATCAGAGGCAACTATACGAGAAAATTTTTCCACAGTTACTATTAATCTCTCAAACTTCATATATATAATACAATATGTTTAAGTGGTCCCTTAAAAATTACCACAAGCAATCCCTACAAAACGTAATTGCCCCAAATACTGGAAATAAGATTTTGAAACGATTCAAACTATGAGACCATTGCAATATACAAATATCTACTGGGCTACATTTATGATCACTAATATCATACTAAAAGCTGTACAATTGCACTTTACTTCATTTACGGTATCAATTTCTTGAAAAATAGTCTTTTAATACTTTCCAAACTGACCAGTTTCGTTTGTACACTGGTGCCTTTTCGATAACGCTTTTCTCCTGGTGATTGGCTGGCAATTTACCACATTCTTCTTCAGCAACATCAGATATCAGTTTACAAACAGTCATTCTTCCAGTTTTAGTATCCGGTGTCATTGGTTGATCATCTCCTGTACAAATATTTTGCTCAAAATTCTCGTAAAATGAGACCATAAATTTTCGAGCCTTTTCATGCTCACGGCGGTAAAATTTTTCATCAATGTCTCTAGCACCACACGAGCAGTCCTTAACAACAATTTTAGGAATACATAACAATTTTCGTCCTGTCTGACTTCTTGGACTGACCTGTTGCTTCTTGAATCCAAATGAGAATCTTCGAGGCGAAGAAGTGTTACTTGTCGAGTCTCTGTCGTTGTAATAAGTACAGCCAGACATATTTTTATTATTTTCCACTAAAACCTGATTTCTTGAGACGTAGGCCTGCACTGTTCGTCCTGAGATTGCATGTTGTCTTGTCTCATTTCGTTGAAATGCATACTGGCTACCTCTTTGGAATGACAGGGACTGGCTTCTGTTGACTTGTGTGTCCACTGATGCTCGTGATCTGTTATAAAGAAACGAGCTTCGAGACACTACAGGCTTTGTCCATGTCTCTGTCGGTGAGTCTTGGCCAGAATTTACTCGAGAACACGCGGTTTGCGTATAAGGTATAACTCTATTTTTAACAGAACTTGGATGATTATAATGCATGTTTTCCACAAAGAAAGCCTTTGCCTTAATTCCGTCAGCAAAGTTCGTGAACGCAAGTACAGCTCAGGTGAATGATATCCTTTCCCTAGACCACTTAACGCAAAATAAGCGTGAAAAGCGAGGCCAGTTTATTTATGTCCTTCCTGAATCACAATAACAGCCAAATCCAGCGATACTCGGTCGCCTCCTCGTTGGCTATTTAAAGGTCAAGCAACAGCAAACTGCTTCAGGCTGCGACTGCTATTATTGAAGAAGAAACATTGTCTTGTCAACAAGTGCAGGTTGTTTCTGCTGATTATAAGCAATTATCCCGTTCTGTCAGTCGTGCACCGCGCATCTGAATAGATCAGTCATTCGGAAATCTCTTATAAGTTTTGTGTAGATTCTGATAAGGCTGGACATCTGCTTCTTAACCTTAAAAATCAATTTGGCGAATGAGAGACTGAAAACAACAGCAAGCGTCATTGTTATGAATGACGTCAGTCAATGAGGGCAATCGTGCTTCGTGTTAACTTCGTCATTTTCAAGGTCAACGAGGATGACAATGATTAAATGTCACTCTAAGACGCCTTACTCCCCTCTATTTGCATTGATTCATTATTGAAACCGCTGCACACGTACTCGGCAACCACATGTTTTGCTGTTGATAATATCAGACAGTTGGGCTAGAAGGAACCGACCAACCAATTACTGCTTTAGTAAAGTTACAGAGACGAGATAAGGCTTGCGTGAAGATCTGATTGTAAAGCCAAGGTTAAGTTTTGAGATTAGGAAGTAAATCTTGCACGTGTCGACATTTTACTTTGTAAAGAAAGAGTTTCTTCAGATGTTCTTCGGAAGTCTTCGTGATTTGTTAAAGGTGAGGAAAGATCAGACTGCTTACACTGCTAGTGGGGGCATGTCAGTGCCTTTACCTCTCGGGATGACCCAATGAGGGAAAGCGTAAGCCTACACTAACATTAAATAAAACCAAAAATTGGTGGACCTACTGTTCGTTAGATCGAAAAAATTGTCAGGCTTTAGTTTAAAGGAATGCACTACAGACCCTATGCTTTCCTCCCTATGCTCTCCAGACAGACTGATAATAAATAGTTATTCTAATGAATGAAATAAAACATGTTTCATAGTTTAACAACATCGATTCTATTTTTCAAAGGGTAAACTACAGGACTTCGTACATGGCTTTTACAGAATGGTAAAAAAAATACAATAGCTACACAGATAACACAGGAAGCCGGTAACAAGAAAGATTCTGGACACTGACCACCTCTGTAATTAAAGAAAATTTTTTTCACATTTCTCTCCGAACACTAGAAGTCTCTGTAAATCCTGGTATAGGCTTACCTACTGCATGAATTCCATTATAAATAACTCGTCTTGAACCTGAGAGAGAAAGAAAATATGTAGAGGACTTGGGAGATTTCTACCTGGAAATAATAGGCTCTATTATCGGTCGTGGTAAGGATATAAGTTGTTATGCTTTGGTAATAAACTGGGATGGAATCTATAGTGAGTCAACCTTTCATTTTTCCAAGACTTCCTCGAGATTTCTATATTTTGGATAATATCGGCCCAGTATAGTAGAGTCTTAAAGATGATATACCTATAGGGCGCAACAGTTCACATTCCACTTATTGGTTATTCATTTTCCAATTTCTCAAAATTTTCTTATTTTTATCTTAAAAAATCTAGAGGTAACCGTTGTCAAAACTACACATGACTACATTCTTCGTTATAGTTGTTTAAACCTAACGAAATTGATGAACAACATTTCATCAAACCAACCGTCAAATATTACAGTGTATGGTATATAGTCCAAGGGGTCACGAAATCATCAAATGAGAAAATGACAAACTTTGACAATACTACATTTTAGGAGAAAACTGTTTATACTATGCAGAGGAGCTTCAGTAGTACAGTTCAAATGTTCCTAATTTTAAACTGATCTTACGCCCAGTGATTCTCAAAGCGAAATTTTGAGATGCAAACCTGGTATCGTGCGGTATTTAGGTACAATATTAACTACTATTTCAACAATAATCAGCCCGTTATTTCATGATCTATTTCGTCTATCCGTTACTGTTTTACCACTTCATGATGAATCAAGGATAGAAAAACGTGTAGGATTTTATTCCTCCACTTTCATTTATAGAAATAGAATAAGAAATAGTGCTCTTCGCCTGATTGTGCTTTGGTTGTATTCGCAACATATGACGTTGGTGGCAGATGGCTTAATGGTTTATAAAAATTTCTAACATTTTACAGATTTGGGCAAAATGTTTCTCGAAGTCCTGAGAAGACAAAAGTGACTTAAAATTAGAATTTCTATATAAAATTCCATCTAGGAGCAGCCATTTGGTCAAAACTTCACCTAGAAACACCACATTCGCCAAGGCTTCCCCTCCAAGCAATACTCCAACCAAAGTATCATCCTGGAATATAACTATCGCTAAGATTTCAACCACGAATCGACACTTCAAGCAAACCCTTACACAAGAACACCACATTCGCCAAGGCTTCCCCTCCAAGCAATACTCCAACCAAAGCATCATCCTGGAATATAACTATCGCTAAGATTTCAACCACGAATCGACACTTCAAGCAAACCCTTACACAAGAACATAACTTTCGCCAAGGCTTCCCCTCCAAGCAATACTCCAACCAAAGCATCATCCTGGAATATAACTATCGCTAAGATTTCAAC
>JAAAKL020007432.1:0-16899 GCA_010016065.2 Carybdea cf. marsupialis auct. non (Linnaeus, 1758) | reverse complement strand
TTGTGACAAGCCCATGAGGCACATGACGAGTGCAAAGGTCAACCAGCTCTACCAAAGCCCAGTCTTCCCCTGTGTATGTAGACTACGATAAACTTAGTTTATCTTCGACGTTAAACAACTAATCTGAAAACGTACTCGACCTAAAGAATATTCAAAACGTTTTTGAATCATGCAATACCTACTTCTCCATCACGTGTTCATATATCATGTTGTTCTTCGATTAGGCCATAACTTAAGAAGAAATTCCTCCCAAAGAGAGAAATTTAGATTCTCCTCATGGGTCCACATCACGTTTCCTGACGATGAAGCCATTATTCCTTATTGGAGAAGTTAATTTCGAATATGGTCGTGTTGTAGGTCCTCTCCTCTCGCAGATTTTAATAGAATGTAGGGACAGACGGAAGTAATCAAGACGCTCGTTTTAGAGCAGCGTCCAGAAGACGGAGCTGATGACAGACGGACACCGTCTTCTACTACATGTGGATGGGAAGTTGCTCCGTTTTGACGACGGAACTGCCGTCTTCACCTCCATGTGAATAGGGTATAACTAACACTATTTACATACTATTTACACAAGGATTATGTCAATGATGAAATGTTCATAGAGAATCGCGACAATACAACACAAGGAACTGCGATTATTGCAACATAAGGTCTGAACCCCATCCTACTATACAGACCTCACTTCCAGGTTAAAAAAAAGAGGAAACAGCGAACATTGTGTGTAAACTAGGTAGGTCAGTTAAGATTAACTCCAACGGACGCCTAGGCTGTTATTTCTTTGGTGACTTACCATGATGAAAAGCATGTTGTCGTCAACATCATGAGTTAGCGAGTAAATATGTTGAGAGACGTTGGAGAAGCAAAATATTTTACCAATACAATCAGAAACGGCAGATGACATACCAAGACAAAAAGTGGTCCCGAACGAGGGCTACCTTCTAAAGATCGTAAACGAGGTATGGCTCAGATGTGTACAGGTCAGAAGAAAACTAAACAAATAGCGAAGCTTAGGATACTAGTTGGAGACTAAAAAGTCTCCACATTCTAAGCAACAAGGTGCCAATATCAATGATACCAAATATTGACAATATAATAGTAATATGTAGTGCATCTTAAAATCTTAGGAAACCAATATTTGTTGACTAACTTGGGAAAGTTTGAGGCTTGTAGTGCAGATTAATCCAGAAATGCTGTTAATGTTATGCCAGTGGAGTTTATGTGAATATTCCTTAAAAGCTGTTGGATATACTAAAAACTTTTACCTTAGTGAATGGATAAATAAGATGGATCATAAGAAAAGCAGTATAAAGACAACTTACCCAGATAGAAAATGCCCTTCATATATTGAGTAAGGCTCATCAAAAACAGTTGTCACCTATTTTACTCCAGAAACTGTATCGTTAATAGTAGACACATAACGTAATCCCATGAAGATAAAGACAATCTAATTATAGTTTGATTGGCAAGTTAATAGCTCTTTCTAGAAGTTTTGGACACATAAAAGGAACCCAAAACCAATCCAAGTTGTTTACAATGTCCTTGAACAGCTGTTCATCATAGTTAATTGTTTTAAGAAAATGTCCCTGGGCTGTATAAACAAAGAAATCAGTGACCTTGGTCTTGGAAATAGTACCCAGACTTCTTTTTAAGCTCTCCCCCGTCTCCTGTTGTTATCAGGCAGTCAAGATTGTCGGCAGTGGGAGCTTGTCTCGAATAGAAAAGGGACATTTTATCTCAACAAGGCCCTTTCCGCAACAAGAACATTGCACTACGAGATCTGGGGATGCAGCTATGTGACTGTAATTCGATCAGTACGCTGCTTTTGCCAGTGAGAGGTCTTAGATTGCTCGATTGTGTTCTCAGTGATGACTCTATTTTCTTCTTTTGTCAACCTGAGGAATTCTGTAAATTCCTATATATTATCCTGCAATGAGAGTATGCCTGAAATTATATTTTAAGGCTCTCTCCATGACAGATAGTGGTAGAGTAATCAGTGTTTTTTTACTTAGCTTTCTCCCCTCCATTAGTTCCAAAAGACAGCTACTTGGTGCATGCTCTTCTGTTATTATTTTTATTGCTGCCCTTATACTTGAAGAATTTTCAATAACTTGACTGAAGTCTGAAGATGGGCATAGAGGAAGGGTGATTCTACATGTTCACTGTGACAGTCGATCTGTGCACGTAGGCTTTGTTAGACCTCTTAAAACAGCAGATTTAACTGGAAATAAGAGACGAACAATATGGTTATGGCTTCCATGCAGTCCGGGTGTACATGTACAGTAAGCATCCATAATTGTACCCAAGGGAGCACCATCTTTGTCCTTTTCAATACATATCCAGACCACGTAATGTTTAGCAGTAACGTTTTGAGATGGTGACACTATACATTTTAGGATGCAGTAGGGAGAAGCCTTATTCACATTGTGGTAAAAGAAAAGTAACGATATGATTTGCCCTCCTTATACTCTTTTAGTATATATGCAGAAGATCCTGTGTAGCATGACTTTTAGATATTCATTGATGTCATGGAAGTAAACTGAAGGCCATTTCGAAAGTCTTGAATCGTTTTCTCTCTCTCTCTCTCTCTCATCCCTCCTTTACTTGTAGAGGATCTGGTATGCTGTAATTGTTATTAACTAGTTTGTCAAGATACTTCGTCAGGTGTTGTCGTTCTCGTTGCTCTGCATCAAGATCAGCTACAATTCCATTTTACCAGGCGATGTTGGCTCTACAAACGAGTGATAAAAGATTACTTATTTTAGACTCATATATATAGGTATGGATGTATCTAGGTTTAAAAAAATTATGATTATCATACACATTTTTTTGTATTTGTTTCCAAATTGGTTTGGTACTACAGTTGAAATAGTAAATGACAACAACAGTTTTTCAGAATATGAATTCTGTCAGACTACAATCAATCAAGTACACTAGCTAAATTGACATGATATAATTCAGCTATCAGCTTTGTCCCCAATATCAATTTCACCACACTTCACACACAGCAGTAACTCCATCAGTTGTTAGCCTTGGCCAAATTCATGATGGTTTAAGGGTGGGGTGCTCTATACTTCACCTTGTGTAATCTGTCTTTTCCGTCATATTAGTTTAAATGTTTTTGAAAATATATTTCAATTACTTCATTGTAGAGAAGCAAGAGAAGACGAAAGTAGATGATTTAAGGAGACGTATCTACTTCAAAAAAGAAGGAACATGAAGTAAAAAGTGGAAGTGCCGGAGGAGAAAAACAGAAATGGTGGCTGTTTTTTTGGAGAAGTTCTCCCAACCAAGATCAGTATCAAAATCAGTATCAAATCCAGAAAAGGTATGCTATACTTCAACCGATTTTCAGGTGTAAGCCACAATATCGTTTACATGTTTTTCTCCTCAACACCAGCTTGTCTGCACTGCCAGAAAACTTCTCCTTATGGGGAAAGAAACTGTTTGCAAAAGTTGTCGCTAATGTCCATGGCCTTCCTCGAGTACTTCTAACTCCCCTGCTGGGACAGGTCATTCCAATGTTCATTGATATGAGCTGCGTGCCTCCAGTGGCCATGAATTACGGTATCTGTCATTGGGCCCTCCAAATCCGTAAAGCCAGGTGGGCAGTAGTTACTTAACCTTTCTTCATCCTCAACTCGAAGATGATTGTGCAGGGCGCACACTGCAGTCACTACCTTTTCTGCCTTCTCTGGCTCCAGTATGATAGGCCTTGGAGGTCTCGCCACCTTGTTGCTAGTATTCCAAAAGCATTTTCACTTATCCTTGTTTTCCTGCTTAATCAATAATCAAAATCATCTGGTCAGTTTCATAATGGTTTCCTTCAAGGGAACAGCATCATCAGCCACATTTACATATGGTGACATAACTGCATTTGGCTCACCACAGAGAGGTTCTTGCCCTCGAATCTTCAAGTTTCCAGTTTCAAGTTTTGAAGACTCCTCAATCTGTAACCCTGCCATTGCACCCGACGTCTAGGTATGTGAATTTGTAGCCAGCATTTACCAAGGCCAAGAGGACAATGCTGAAACAGTGCCTGTGATTATCGTTATAACTCCCACTATCCTTTGGCGACAGTAACACAATGTGCTTCCCATCTATTGCTCCGATGCAGTGAGGGAAAGTCCATTTTGCACCAAAACCTTCCGGTATTTTTGGCCACTCCTTCTCTGTTTGCGAAACCAATGATGACAATAAGAAGTGGTGTATATGTTAACATAGCACATACCAAATGGCCTGTATCATTCATCCTCATAAATTTGTGAAGGTAGCAATCTTCCTACTAAGTGTTATTAATCTTCTTTTTAGATTGAGATCAGAACTCAAGAATCACAAGAAATCGCCCCTCTGGATGACAATCATTGTAAAAGCCGAAAAATGGTCGAGTCTGGGGTTTCAGCAATTGATCCTCCTAATGTAGACAATCATCAAAAAGATATAACGTAAAAGACTGTGACCCCCAACAGAGGGAAGAAAAGGTCAATTCAAATGTCTCCCAGTGAGCACTTGCTTGAAAAAGCTGTCTTGTCTTTGAAACAGCTTTCAAAACAAAAAAAAGACAAGCACATCGGACGATGCAAGGCTAACTGAAGAACTTTCTGGTGATAACTTTAACCCCAGGGCAGTTGCAAGCTCGAGGCTTATGAAACTCTTTTTGGATCTCCCACTATCAATTAGAGCTTTAGCAACTCTCTTATTGCCGAATGTATTCGTTTCGAAATGAAACGGCCTATGAGAATCAGTAAGTAAAGCAAGGTACATAGCGGCTGTCTTGGACAATTCTGTCCTTGTACTTCCACAAACCTTAACGAAATGTAAAACCCTCAAACATTTAAGACATAAAGGCTCTTTTACAGGGCAACGTTTCCTCTTGTGCCGGGCATCACCACAGAAACACAGTTTATTGAGTTATTAGGTGTTTAAAATTTGTAACGGCTACTTTTTGATTAAAATCCTCATTCTCAGGGGAGTCCACAGCTGTAGACACAGTTGCAGACAATCTCGGAGGGTTGAACACAGTATAACTCTTTGAGTTCTTTGAGCACTGTCTAAGGCCATGGCCTCTTTATACGCATCTTCTTGGTTGTGAGTGCTATTTTCTAGGAGTCGGTGTCGAATGTTACTAGAATGAAGGCCGTTAGTAAAAGCGTCTCTAATGTACTCGGATTTATATGACGGCAGACACACTTTTGAAGTTACAATCCTTCGCCAATTTGCGAAGGGCTTGTAAGAACTGATCTATGGTTTCATGGGACTGTTGCTTTCGAGTAGCCAGGAAGTGTTTGTTAAAGATTTCAAAACTCGGTTTCACGTAAAGTTTCTCGGGAGTTTCAATGGCCCCATCAACCTCATCACATTCCGAAATGAATTCATTTACAGTAGAGCTAACATAATTGATCAGAAGTTGTAATTTAGCTTGTGATGCGATCGTCGGAGTTATTGATCCACTTGGTAGGTTTTCATTGAAGTTTTCAAACGTCTTTCTCCAACGAAGCCATTTCTTGGTTGCAGTCTCATTCGTTTGTTTCACATCGAACTTGGCTGGTTTTGGAAATCGGTCCATGTTGTTCTCTAGGGCCTGTGTTCATAAAGGTGGCTTAAATTACTTTAAGCTTTCTTTGATTCTGTGCCTAATAGATCGACTTCAGATTTAGCTCATCCTTCTCCTAAAACGCTATTCATAAGGGTCGGTTAGCTTTCATACCATTCCTAAAATAAATTCTTGAATCCACGTGCTTTCCGTCACGAGAACAAAGTAGGGAAACAGTATTGACGCGAGATGGGATGTTTCTACTTTTGGCACCGGATTAGGTTTCCTGAAACTATCAAGTGCATTGAGATACGACTAAACAAAGGAAGCAGAATGAATCCGTAAGGAATGTTTCTTCGTGAAAAGAGATACTCTGTTCTGAGTTTGTTGTGTAAATCAAAGATGCTAATAAACACATCAGCTATCTAAATAAAAATTGCCCTTGGGGTTATGCAAAGGCAGGGTCTCTTCGAGAAAGCAGTCAAGCTGACTGTCTTTTCAAAAATCTATTACGCAGTCATCGTATTCTGTCTCTCTCCTGTCACATTTTACTGTCATTTTTTCATCCTGCTGTGGTTATGCAAGACATACACATTTACATCGCATCACACTATTCTCAATGGGAGTCATCTAAATATGACAACGATTCACACACATACAAAAACATAGTTGTGAAAGAATCTAAGGCATCCTAACAAGTAAAATACGACAATTAACAGAACTCACTACTGCCATCGTTTTGGCCATCGCTCGTTGCAAATACTGTACAAGCCAATCCATCTGCCCATCTACGATTTCAAAATCCATTAAATTCCTTAAATGCTTATCAGAATTCTCACTTGCTCTCCAAATAGGTATCCACACTATAGGCTTAGAAACAAAATCTCCACTGTTAATTAATATAAACTTGAGGATACATTATATCTCAGAGTCGGACTAGTCTCTATACTTGATTGACTGGCCTTTTATGCTCGCCTTCCCTTCACAACTTTGTGCAAGATCACCTATAAGCTGAAGCTCTGCCTTCTCAAATCGACATCTCCGTATGCATTCTTCATCACTACAAGAGATAATTTTCGGTTCTCCTTCGATTATATGCTTTTCTCTTCCTATCTGAAGGGCAGCCATAAACACTATTTTGTCCTCCGTAGCTTCGCAGTTTCAATTTGAAGGAAGAAAATAGCTTAAAACTGGTCGCGACCAGGTTTAAGCCTCCTTTGTCCTACAGATTTTGACCTTCAATACGCTTAACAACGAAGCGAAGGCTTAACGTTAGTCGACCCTTATGAATACGACCTCGCGGATATGATCGCACGATCATCATGTAATGGGAGTTGGATGAGCTTAAGCTACACTTATGAATATGGAATAAATTGTTATCAACTGGCTTGCATAGACTCATAGGAACATCTCCGTTTGATACTTTTGTTAAGTTTTATTCACCTAGAGAACATAACCACCGTATGAAATGCAATACTCAAATGCAAACATGCAATGCAACATGCAATACTCAAACGCTTCGTCACAACACAGGGTGCATAGGTGGAATAGTGCGCATAATGGCGCACATGAAACTTGGAGGAATATGCAAACTAACAAATAGAGCAGATAAAAAGAGATTTGCTAGCTCTATGATTTCACCTCCTAAGCTGTCAGCCGTTAAATCCATTAGATGTAGCAAGAAATTTGAGAGTAAAGCTTTGCAAGATTATGCTGAAAAGTTGGGCTGCACATATCCCATACACATTCATACTTAGCAAGCACACCTGATTGTATTGTTTGACCAAATAAATTTGTGGAGGTAAAGTGCCCTTTCTCCGCAAGTGACAAGGAAATTAACAACTGTGACATACTTGAAAGAATCTTAAGGAACATTGACACTTGACAGAAACCACAAGTATTTTTATCAAGGACCATTACTAATAACTGCGAGAGACATTTGTGACTTTATTGTTTACAATAACAAGGATTTGAAGGTGATTCCTATCACATCAGGTAATGAATTCCAGAAAATTGATGTTATAAAAATTAGTACTTTACTTCGATGATTATTTCAAGACAGCTTTTCTTGAGAAATACTACTACCGTTCCTATAATAAACATGGCATTTGAAACTATTTTTAGGATTACCTTTCTTCAGTAAAGGGGTACTTTGTTCTCCTGAGTTTAGGAGTTTCTTTTTGTATCTTAATGTTTTTTGACATTGTAAGAATATTTGAGTAGACACGAACTATGACGAGTCCACATAGATAAAGATGTTTTATGTTTTCTCCCATATTCTAAAGGTGCAGCTGTTACTGATTTGATTGACAAAAGGCTGTTTAGGAACACAGCAGATGGCACTGTTAGAAGGTGTGAGACGCACAGATCTAGCTTTGACCCATGATGGACAATTGTCTGTCCTCTTGTATTAAGTTTAGCTGTTGTTGAGTCAACTTCATACCCATAATTAAGGAACTGAAATTCAGCAGGGAGAGATACATAGCTTGATTTTCCAAGAGCTTCAAACAAACGACTGGATTTCTGTGGCTCCTAGCTTTTTTCTAATGTATTCATCTGAAGAAAATAAAAAAGAAGTCAGTTAGATAAACCTTTGATATTATGAAAGGTATCTTAGCTCTTTCATTAACGATGCATGAAATTTTGCTTATTGAGGATGTCTAAATTTTACAACCCTCTTTCTCAATTTTTCTGGGGTTTCTCTAATGGACATGCTGGCACAGTGCTCGGAAGTACGTCATCTGAAGTCAGAGATAATGGCTTTGAAAAATAACTACAGTTTGATAATTTTAGAAATAGAAAAGCACGAGTTGAAAATGATAATAATATAAAATCAACATATAAGTTTTATTGTGATGCATTGAGAACAAAAGAAGGACTTGGAGATTTGTTTACTTTTTATACTGGTCTAAAGTATATCAGGTTTTTGGCTCTTCTTCATTTCCTGTGCCAAGTTGGTTTTAAAATGAAAAATGCTGAGCAAAGAAGAGAGGTTAAGTCAGTTAGCAATGAAGATTGCTTATTACTTACTTTGTCAAGGCTACGACAGAATTTTGCTTTGAAAGATTTGGCATTCAGATTCCAATTAAAGCTGCAATCAGGCAGTAATATATTCAATACTTGGGTAACACATATGTATTTGAAATTGGGACAACACCCTTTGTGGCCACATAGGGATTTTATCATTAGTAACATGCCTGCCAAGTACAAGGAGGACTTCTCAACAACACTAGTGATGATTTATGCCACAGAAATAAAAACTTAGGTACCATGTGGACTGGCTCTGCAGAGTCAACTATATAGTGACTACAAGTCATGCAGTACTTTCAAGTGTTTGGTTGGTTGTGACCCAAATGGTACTGTCTTGTTTGTATCAGAGCTACTCACTGGCTCAATAGATGAAGCCATAACTGAGCAAAGTGGATTTTACACTCATTTGCAAGAGTTAATCAGACACGGCTACATCATGAAAGGTTATGGAGTGATAGCAGATAAGGGTTTTACTATCAATAAAGAACTATTGTCTCTTGATATCAATTTAACTATTCCACGTTTTCTAAGGGGAAATACTCAAATGCCAGTGGAGGATGCTGCACTTACACAAAAAATAGCGAAGCACCGCATTCATGTTGAAAGACTTATAGCAAAGATAAAAAAAAATTTGAATGGTATCCTCGGTAATTCCTACAAGCTTATTTTATAACGTTAATGAAATTTTGTCAGTGTGCTGCCTACTTACTTTAGTTTAAGATGTTTGTGTCACAGGTAACTGACTATTGTTATAATTTTTAACAAATTAAATGGATAGACAGCAGTGCAAAGTAGCATATCAGTCCATAAGTAAAGTTGAAGCTGACACAGTGAATCAATTTCACACACTCAAACACTTTATTTACATGACGGTAAGGTAATAATTTTAAAATACTAACTTGATAAGATAAGAGTGATCCCACTGGTATCATGCCAGATTTTGAATCAATTTTTGGTGTATTTGGGTTGACTTGGTACTGAAGAGGAGTGCCTTTGAGTGATGACAGCAAGGTCAAGTCCTCATCTGTGATTCTTGGTAACCTAAGAAATGAAAATAAAGTTTTATATAGACAAACTGAATTACATTTTTGGCATGATAGTGATTATGGCTAAGCTCCTTGGTACAAAGCATCAAAAGTGTGAAGGTCAATACTGCTGGTTTATTATAGTGGCTAATTCAAGTAGTCAATCAGGGTTCTTTCCTCTCAGCCTGGAATAAAGTTAGAAAGGTTGAGGTTTAGTGGCTAGAAGCAAAACTTAAAGTAGGAGAGAAGACATGTGTTCACTATTGGTGCAATAAAGCTAACTGTGTCAGTTAGCTTTGTAAATTTTAGCTTGTCGTTGGTTTTTCTGTTTCAAGGGAATTGACTCATAGATTTTGTGCTTTGAAAGGATTGATGCCTGTGAAAACTTTGGTGGTATTGTAACCGTTTTCGCCTTGACCTATTACAACTGGGAATTGAGGGGCAAATGCACCCCGACGTACTCCGTAGAAATTCATATCCAAAATTATAAGACAACACATCAAACTGGTAACCGTTTCCTTTGAGCCACACCCAATAAACCCCTATCTTACAGAGTCTGTCTTTGCACTTACTTTGCCACTGCGTGTTATGGTTTATAAGATGATTTGTTTGTTGTTTTCTTTATCGTAAGTTGAATACAAGTAGCTACTGATTGGCTACCATGAATGAAAACAAGAGACTTAACGGTTATTTTATGCAGTGAATAGAAATCAGCAAACCACACGTGCTCTGTGTTGATATTCATTTGGCATCTTGCAGGTTTTCTCTTCCGATTCTCTGTGGTGGGCCTCTTAACCACTATCTTGTTGGCGGGAATAGCGCTTTTCTTGTTTCCTCTAGGCTTCAGCCATTGCTGTTGTAAGCTCGTGCAGCTCAGGTCAGTAGGGACATGCGTAAAATTGTTAGATTTCAACCCTTGGAGTGACATTATTAGGCCAATAATGCGCAAGCAGTGACCACTGATTTTAAGACAAAGATAAATAGAGATAGAGGCTAGTACCAGGATCTACCTCCGTACCCAGCGAAAGTTGTTTTAAAAACTGGCATTCGTGGTGTTGTGAAAGTCACAATAAAAGGCACGAATATCGGAAGAAACAAAATGGACTTTTGGCATTTTACTGCAGTAATTGTAGATTCCAGCCAGGGCTTGTATCTCAACTGAAAGCGAATGTGGTCTCTCGCTTTTCCTCATCGATCGCCAACATTTAGCGGTAACACGAGTAAGATTTGGGCTACTAGAAACTTTTAGATCGTGTATGTAGCCGTGTGAAAAGTAGTTAAGTCCCTTATCCTTGGCTTTCGATATTTGATCGACGTCCGGCAAAAAACTGATAGAAATGCTTTCCAGAACGCTCAGCAATGAGTCAGCCATTTTACAAAGTTTTCAGAAAGCTTGCGGGAGGTAGCAACAGTACCCAAGCTGGCGAGAAACTAATTTGCACGATGGAACTATGAATTATAGCAGTAGAGCATTTACCTTTAAGAGGCACGGACTCGATGTACGTAGAAAAGTAATCTACGACCACTAGGGGTGTATGGCTATTAAAGTCACACAAATCAGCAGCTATAATCAGCCATGGGGGATCAGGGACAGGCCTTAATAACATTGGTTCCTTCTGGTTTTGTTGTTCGTGTTGTAAACAGGTGGAACAGTTCGAGATTAAAGTCTCTATATCTTGATTCATGCCACGCCAATAAACGTAAGTTTGTGCTCTTGTCTTGCACTTTTCCATGCCAAAATGACCTACACGGATCTTGTATAAGATGTCTTGATGCCATGCTGTGGGAATTACAAGGCGTGAATCTTTCATAAGAATTCCTTCAGCTACATAAAGACTCTTTCTGACATTCCAATAAGACCTGAGTTCTGGTTTAACTAATACACGGCTACTAGGCCAACCTTCTTTCACATAAGACATAATGCCTTTACAAACACTGTCATTTGTAGTTAACAGTTTTAGCTCATCAAGCTTGGAATCTGAGATGGGTGTATTCGCAATTATGCTGTGGACGATCTCCTCGATATCAGATTGAAACTCTCAATCAAAATCACTGGGGTTACTACAAGTTGCACGAGGTAAAGCATCAGCAATGTGTAAATATTTGCCTTGGGTGTATTCTACACTGATAAGATACTTCTGCAGGCGCATTAGCATACACTGCAGTCTAGAGTGTGCCTGTGACAAGGGCTTACGAAAGATAGCCTCTAATGGTTTATAGTCCGATGAGATCTTAATATTCATTCCATATGTGTAAATGTGGAAGCGTTTGCAACCAAATACAATTATAAGTAATTTTTTTCTATCTGTGCCTAATTTTGCTTAGCACTAGTGAGTACTCTGGATGCAAAAGCAATGGGTTGCCCAGGTTGCTTGAGGCAAGCACCTAAACCAGATTTCGATGAATCAACCTGCAGACAAGGATTAGCATGAACATAAAAAGATGTTCAAGACAGGGGCCCGAGTTAAAGCCTCCTTGAGCTTAACAATAGCAGCATCATGCTCAGGGTGCCACATCCATAAGCAATCTCTGTTAAGGAGATCACGTAAAGGTGAAGTAAACGTCGACATGTTTGAATATACTTTGCTAGAAAATTGATTATGCCTAAGAAACGTTGCAAGCTTTGACGATCAGATGGAGTAGGCATATCAAAAATGGCTTTGACCTTGTTAGGGTCTGGCCAACATCACTAACAATTTCGCCCATGTATTTTACCTCTGGAATCCTAAATTGAATCTTCTTCCAGTTGAATCTTATGTTCAACTGGCAAGCACGTTTGAGTACTTGTCGCAGAATTGCATCATGTTAGGCTTCAGTCTTGCCTGGTACAATTATGTCATCATGAACAGGAACTGCTCCTTGTGTATCTCCAAAATGTTGCTCCACCACTTCTCCACCATTTCGTGGTCAAGGTCGCTTGCAGAACCGAACGGTTGTCAGAAAACGCCATTAAGAACGCTAGAGACTCCCTTAGGTGAGGGAGGATGATAAACATCACCAGATAGTCATATCGTGGTCAAGGGGACCTAAACAAATACGAAGGGACTTATCCTTCTTTTCGGCAATAGAAATGTTGCTGGCCCAGTCTGTAGGTTCGTCAACCTTAACAATGACTTTCCATGACTCTAGCGATTCTAACGTTGTTTTCAAACGATCTAACAAACTAACAGGTACTCTTCTACTAGCTTATGTGGACGGTTGATGACCATTTTTCAAAGGAATGTTATACTCACCTTTAACGCAGCCCAATCTTTCAAAGACGTCGCTGTACTCGTCGAGTAAGCTGTGGGTGTTAGGATGATAAACAGAATTAAATCTCACAACATGCTCATCCACATTCGGGGACAGGGAGAGCAAACCTAGGCACAAGCTGGTAGCAAGGCCTACTAGGGGGCGTGAATTGCCTTGTACAACATAAAAATGACCGACGACCGGCAGAGGTGTACCACCTTACGCAGGAAGTGTAGTGTTCGATTTCTCTAACGAGATTGGTTGGGCTCTAAACAAACTAGAAAAAATTCTCTCTAACAGAATATTGCATTCTGCACCAGTGTCCAACTTGAAAACGGCCAGTTTTCCATTAACAGCGATGGTGACATCGATATTCTTCAGCTGATCAGTGTTCACATGGACACGATCCACTTGATCGATCGAGAATCCTTGATCCGGCAGCTCACAAGTCAATTCCGGCGTGTGAATGTCCACGACACTAATCGACGACTTGCTCCGACAAAACTTGTCAAAATGATTCTTCTTCTTGCAGAACATTTCTTTGGGTCTTGTTCTTCTCCTCAATTATCTGACGAGAAATGGTCTTTGGACTGTGTGTTGTTCAGCGTGTTGCGGGCACGAACGTCAGCAACAGCAGCAATCGGTGTCGACTCAACATTATTGGCTTAGGATGCTGACTGCTCGGCCAAATGGCAAAGTTCTGTAGCTTTGTCGAGGGTCAAGTCAAGCTGGCGAAGGAGTCTTTCTTTGATTTGGAAAATAATCCAGTCCGAGGATAGTTTGGTGCTTGATGAGGGATTCCTAGAGGGTTCCAAATTTACAAGTATCAGCTTTCGATCAGAGATCTGTAAGAAATATGCCTGGTTGTGTGGAAAATATAACGCTCGTACGTGACATTCCTCCTTGGCTCACAATTGCGATCAAAGCCAGCCAAAACACTAGAGACTGTGCGCTTCTCTGCTGGAGTTGAAAAGGTGACAAAAACGTTTGTGGCATCTTTTCCAAGAACAGGAAGGAGAGTAGTAACTTGAACTTTGGCCGATGTCTCTGTAACGTCACTAGCAAGAATATGTGTTCCAGGAGTCCTTACACTATCTCCATATGGTTGAAAAGGTTGCGGCTTTCAATAGCAATGTCCTTCGGCGGTTTCAGGTATTCCATTTCTATTATGTATCTTAGACCTTGACTCAAACTTTTAACGGTAGGTAAAGTAACTAGACGAATAGGTGCACTTCTGGTACCTTGTAATGTTGTCTATAGAGACGACTATAAGATAAGACGACAGTATCTCAAGTAAGTAACCAATAATCTATTTCGTATTTACAGGGGTATATGTAAGATGATGACCAACTACAGAATTACTCAATACATCCTGTGACTACAATAGGTGACTGCTGATAGTAGTACGATGCTCAGCTAATAGCAGCATAAGCATAATCACATGAGTGATTACTCATCATTACACAAACTGATCTGCTGTTACAAGGTATGTCATATCAAGACTTTGAGGCATACCATAAAATATCCAAAAGCAGCCTCAGCATCCTCATCCCTGAGACATGTACAGCACTCTACAATGCACTCAAGTGTGATTTTTTACAAGTAAGTGTGATATCTAAAAGAAAAGGGTTAAAAATGTGTTTATGTAAGTGGAAGCCAACCCCAAGTAAATAATCTTTCCCAGCGGATCATTGACCATTAATGACAGTAAGGCATTATTTTATTCTGAGCACCAGCAATTACCAATTTTAATAAAATAAATTTCCTAGCCTCTAGAGTAACAGACATTTCTTATTTATGATGCAACAAAATCTTCTTATGATATCAAATTAACTTTTGTAGACTTCAAACTACTTGGCAAATTATTTATGAGCATATTGGTGGTCAAACAAAAGCATAATGCTCTGCCAGAATTTCTTATGAAAAGGAGAAATAGAGACCACCCCAATATATTTTAAAATATTTTATTTTAATCAATTTTATTGTGGCCCAGATTATGTAGATGACTGACAAATGTCGAAAATCTCAAACACCACATCATCCTTGATGTCATCTGATTTGATCAGCTTGATTTGCTCAGTAACATAAGCTCCAAAGGCTGTAGCAACATCTGTGTCTTTGCTTTTCTTTGCCTCAAGTCTAAAGCATATTTTGGCCATTACATCAGCACACTTTTGCAGCACTGGGGTTTCCTCCTGGGCTCTCTTCCTCTTCCTTATCCCTGAAGATGTAGTAGCAGTTCTACATTGTCCCTTTACACTCCTTGCTCCAATATTTCAACCATTTCAGCTACCATTTCTAGATCCTTTGGAACTTTTGTGTCCAACTTGTCTGAAACAGATTGATCCTCTTATCTTTCACCTTCTTTTTCCTCCCCACTGCACTCATCTAACATCTATAAGTAAACAGGTAGTATTATATTGAATAAATGTGAACTATTGAGCATTTTTTGCAGGTACCAAAGAAAGAAGAAGAATGGAGAGTAATTGCAAGCAGATTTGAAGAGAAATGGAATTTCCCACACTGCACTGGGGCAATTGATGGGAAACATATTATCATATAAAAACCTCCTAGGTCTGGTTCTAACTTCCTCAACTATAAAAAAGAATTCAGCATTGTACTTGGCTGTTCTTGATGCGGATTACAAATTTACAATAGTTTATGTTGGAGGGTAGAGAGCCTGATGGTGCTATCTTTCAAAGTTCCGGATTAGCCTCTGCCTTCGAAACAAATATGTAAACGTACCAGCTGCAGAGCCTTTCGTGGGCATGTGGCAGAACATGTTGTAGTTGGAGATGATGCCTTTTCTCTGAGAACTTTCTTACTAAACCTTACCCCCATAGAGATTTGATGTTGAGGAAAAGGGTTTTTATTTATAGACTGTCTAGGGCAAGGAGGATGTCTGAAAATGTTTTTGGCATTTTGGCAAGCAAATTACGAATTTTTCACAGTCCAATACAGATGTCACCAGAGAAGGCAGAACTGGTCGTGCTTTCCACAGTGGCAATCCTTAATTACTTGCGGGATTTCAATGACCCAGAATATGCTACCCCCGGTACAATGGACACAGAGCTTGAATCAAGTCATTAGCTAGTTCCAGGAAGTTGGAGAGAACATCCAGAACCATGTTGTCTAAGTGACCTACCTGCTTTCTTAACCAAAATAATCCCTCTGCTGCTGAAGATATTAGGAACATGGTAGCAGACTACTTTGTGAAGAGGGCAGGGTTGTTTAACAGTGGAGAAGAACAGTTAATAGATATTACGAGATTAATACATGGGATGGCAAGCCTGCATCACCTGTGTTGTTGCCAAGAGAAGTGAATCCTATGCTTTCTCACCCCATTTGATAACAGTTAGAAAACCAGACCATTCACATACAATAAAAAAGAGGTGTATTTCTGAAATTTCAAACGACTATGTGGGTTTTTTTTACACAACTGTGCTTTCCTGTTAATGAGATTTCACTTTCAAGTCTTGCCAACGTAATGAGGTTGGTGTCATGTCAGACGAAAAAGGATCGAATCGCGAGTACTTTCCAATATTTTCTTAACGTCTCCTCAACTTTACAATCGAAGAACAACTAACTGAATAACACTGATTGCACCCTATTTATACAATTGTGTCAATGTTCATAGGGAACTGCGACAACGCAACACAGGGAACTGCGCACATCCCCCCACCAAGGGATGGTTGGTCCCCAGCCATGCTACTTAAAAACCAAAACGTTTGGGTGGTACATCTAGACGACCTGAACGTGTGGATAACCCAGTCGCGGTATCAGCAACGTCAACTTAATCGTAGTCATCTGGATGATCTGTCGAGGATGATGTGGAACTATGAACATCATGATCATTGGTAAAGTTGCGGCGTAACTTTAAATCATTTATATGGTAAGTACCACTACGATTTAACAAGGAGTATCTTACGTATCATTACTTATATTCAGAGAGAATTATGAGACATGCTCTTGATGGATTTAATGGTGAGGTCAAAATAGGTGGAAAATGTATATCAAACTTAAGATATGCCGATGATGTGGTGTTAATTGCTGCTACTATGCAGGAACTGCAGTGTTTAG
>JAAAKL020007431.1:0-16899 GCA_010016065.2 Carybdea cf. marsupialis auct. non (Linnaeus, 1758) | reverse complement strand
AATACCAATGTGTATGATTTAGTAATTATTAATGGCCTTTGCATATTCTACATATATATACGAATCTCTTCTGTCCATTCTCCCCCTCTTGATATGTCTGAGCATATCAACATTCAATAAAACAGCTCGAATCTATATAATGAACAAGAACCATTGTTTAAAATATAAGATAAAATAATCGGTAAATTCTTTCTTCTCCATTTGCCAGCACTAAACTTAGTGTCCAGTTCATTTGATTAGGTACATTCAATGGGACACAATCGAGTGATTGATCTAGTGTATTCCGAGTTCCCAATTCGTACTCGTACTACTCGAACATGCCCATCGATTCCGGGGAATGTTTCAGTAATTCGTCCAAGAGGCCATCGTCCTCTGGTTGTGTCCGGATCAATAACCAAAACAACATCATCCACCTTTAAATCCGACTTTAAATGTCTCCACTTCGAACGTGGATTAAGCCCTGGCAACCATTCACGAAGCCACCGACGCCAGAAATGTTGCACCAACTGTTGCACATATCTCCAACGTTTGCTTGGGTGAAATGCTGTTGAGTCCACTACCTCAGGTGCAAACTGTCCACCTACCTGCCCAACTAAAAAATGATTCGGTGTCAGTGGCACATCGTCATTTGGGTCACATGTCTGGTACGTTATTGGTCTGGAATTGATGAGGCTTTCTGCACCTGTAAACGCAGTATGTAACTCCTCATCGGTTATGTCTGCCTTTCCCAAAATGGCATATGGTGCCCGTTTTGCAGCCTTGATCATTGTTTCATGGGCACCGCCGAAATGAGGTGCCAAGGGAGGATTGAAGTGCCACTTGACTCCCTTACATGATAAAGCATTAGTAATCTGACTTTTATCGAGTTTGCTTACTAAGCACTTGAGCTCCTTATCTGCCTTTACAAAATTTGAGCCATTGTCGGAGTAAATTTCTATTGGCAAATTCCTTCTGTTAACAAAACGATTGAAGCAGTTCAAAAAGGAATCTGTGTCAAGCCCATAGGCTACCTCTAAGTGTACAGCCCTCGATGCTAGACATGTGAACAAACACAAATACCTTTTCAACCTGCCTTTGCCTCGTCCCTGTTTGGTGAGAAATGGACCAGCATAGTCCACTGCTGTTGTAGCGAATGCTCTGATTGGAAGCTGAAGTCTTGATTTGGGAAGTGGAGCCATTATCTGAGCGGCGGCTTTTGACTTCATTCTTTTGCAATGCATACACTGTTTTTCCCATTCCTTAATTTCTTCCCTTGCTGCTGGTATCCAATATTTTGTGGAAAGTGCTGCTAAGGTATGGTTAATACCTGCTGCATGCTTATTGTCCTCATGGCAGGATTTTACAATCAGTTTGGTGACCCAATGCTTTCTAGGCAAAATTATTGGAAACTTTGCATCATATGATAATAGTTCAGCATTCTTGAGCCTTCCATTGCATCTCATGACTCCTTCTTCATCTAGCCTTGGATGTAGGCACAAGATTCTGCTGCTTTTGGGTAGTTCTCTACTGTGCTGTAGGGCCTTATATTCATCTGGATATGCTTTGACCTGTGCCTGAACAATGTGATGCATACCTGCTGCCTGGAGTTCACTAGGGGATAAATCACCAACTACTTTAAAATACCTTGAGAATTTGCAGTTATTTGTAAACCTTTTTACCCAGGCTGTGACTCTCAGCAACCTATTCCAGCTTGAATATCGTTCTGGATGTAATCTCCATGTACTGCAGGGAAACTGTGAGTCAGCTTCTACTGCTAAATGAGTGTGATCAACGCCCCTCATCTCCTCGACACATGCTTGGCCACATTCTGGCTTTAAGTTGGGCCACCTTGCTTCTTCCTGCTGCAGAAATTCTGGGCCAGACCACCAAAGCTTACTTCTACTAAGTTCCAGGACACTTTCTCCCCTTGAGGCCAAATCTGCTGGGTTAAGTTTGGTTGGTACATGACTCCATTGCATTGGTTCTGTGTTGTCTTGAGTATCACCTACTCGGTTGGCCACAAATGGCTTAAATTTTCGACTCTGTTCTCTGATCCACCACAGAACATTCATGCTGTCTGACCAGAATGTAACATCTCTCATGCTCATTCCTATAGCTCTTATTACTGACTTAGTCAGCCTTAATCCCAAAACAGCTCCCATTAGCTCAAGGCGTGGAATACTTGTCGACTTTAATGGGGCAACCTTTGCCTTGGATGCTATAAACCTTGTCATCATCTGCCCACTTGCATAAATAGTTCTTAAGTATGACACAGCTCCAAATGCACCCTCCGAAGCATCAACAAATGTGTGAACATTAGTTTCAACTACTTTTTCATCTTGACCTAATCGTAAGCATCGTGGCACTTCAATTGTTTCTAACTCATCTAACTCACTAAACCACAACATTATACGTACATTTAGGTCTCCTGTAATCCTATCGTCCCAATCTAACCCTAATGACCAGATCTCTTGCATGAGCATTTTCCCTCTGATGATGTAAGCAGACAGAAAACCCAAAGGATCAAACACTGTTGCAATCTTACGCAATACATTTCGTTTGGTACAACAAAAATCACTGGTAGGTGGAGTTGCCTTGAAACTGAAACTGTCTTTCTTTGTTAGCCACATCACCCCCAAAGTCTTTACTGATGGCAACTCACCATCTTCTAAGTTCATCTCTGATGCCCTCTCCTCTTCTGGTATGGCCGCAAGTACTTCCTCTGAATTTGAGAGCCACTTTCTTGCATGCATCCCTGCTTTTCCCCATAATGAAAACAACTGCTGAAACAATTGACACCCCAGTTCATCAGTTTCTACACTGTCCATGCTGTCATCCATATATGTTGACTTTAAAACCGTTTCAGCTGCCATTGGAAACTCTGAGGCAAACTTCCTTGCATTCTCCTGGGCAACGAACTGTGCAAGAAAGGGGGATGCATTTACTCCAAACACTAAACTTTGGAATTCATAAATGTCAGCTTCTTTTGATGGGTCAAGGTCTCTCCACAGGAACCGATGATAAGGTCTGTCTTTTGGGGTGAGTTTGACTCTCAGATACATCTCTGCAACGTCACAAATTAAAGCCACAGGCTTTGCTCTAAATCTAAGAAGCACATGTAGGAGATCTTGCTGCAGCTTAGGCCCTTGATAAATCATATCATTGAGGGAAACACCATTACACTTTGCAGAGGCATCAAACACGATTCTTGTCTTTGTTGTGCTTTTATCCTCCCTGATGACTGGAAAGTGTGGTAAATACCATTTGTTTAAAGCGACCTTCTCTCCAGGTGGTACTTTTCTTAGGTATCCCTTGTCAATATATTTTTTAATGGTATCTATGTATGCCTCGCTGGTGTTGTCGAGCTTCTGCAACTTCCTTTCGGTATTTTCTAATCGCTTAAGTGCATGGCTGTAATTATCAGGCATGGATGGCTGTTCTCTTCTCCATGGTATGGCTATCTGATACCTGTTGTCACCTTCTACCAGTGATGCCTGTGCTACCGCTACTGCCTTCTTATCTTCGGCTGATAATGATGCTGTTTTTTCTTGCATACCTAATGTTTCAGTTTCCCAAAACCCTCGTAAAGTATTATTAATTTCCTCCATTACTTTTGTCACTGTTGACACATAGGTTCTTGCTACACTGACATGGCACATATCTGTAAGTTGTCTTGAGCTGCAGGGGGCTCCAATGCATGTCCATCCAAGGGGGGTGAGTCTGGCAATAGGCTCACCTCTTCGACCTCCTACTTCTTTCAATGATCTATGCAGATCTGCATAATCAAGCCCAATCAGCATATCTACAATTACTTTCTTTCCATAAACTGGAAACTTGATGTGCTGTAAATGTGGCCATTGAGACTTGTATTTTTCCCAGTCTACAATCTCTAAATCACCAGTAACACTGTCTAATGTCCTTGCATGAACGTTAACATTTACAACCCCATCAACACTTTTTAATCCACATTTCACAGATGTAGTCCTGAATGTGTTGGTCTGTCCATTCAAAACTTGGACCATAGCCTCGTCTGCATCTCCATGGAGTCCAAGCTCTGACACTACATTAGAGTTTATATATGTAGCTGTGCTACCATCATCTAATAAGGCATTTATCTGTATTTTCTTCCCATTATGATGAAGAATCACAGGGATTGTTCTCAGGGCTACCACACTCTTTGATTCTGATTTACCAGCATGAAAGGTCCTCTCTTCAGTGGATCTTGCTTGTTGCTCCCCCTCAGTGGAGCAATCTAGTAATGCACTCAGTCTTAATGCAGCTTCATCACTGTGGACCCCTTTTTCTTGGTGCAGCAGCCGGTGGTGATTGTTCTTACAGCCATCAATACCACATTCCTGAGTTCTTGGGCACTTGTTTCCTCTATGGTTATCACCAAGGCATCTGAAGCATAATCCTAACCTTTTGGCAGCTTTCCACCTCTTATCTACCGGCAGGGCCTTCAGCTCTGAACACCTCCACACTTGATGATCTTTGTTACAAATGCCACAATTTTTTTGTTTGTTTGCAGTGAAGTATGACTTCCCTGTGTTCATGCCCCTTTTTTCGCAACTGACCCCATGCCCTATTATACCTTTCACAGCCTCATGTGCACTTGTACGGTACTCTGCTTCTCTAAGGATCCATCTCCTGAGGAGTTCAACAGATTCAGTCTGCCCTGTTTCTTTTGCCCATCTTTTGTATTGGGCCACCATACCCTCTGTCATTTTTCTAAGCAACATTGTATACAACAGTTGACTGTCTAATTCCCCATTTAGCCCTGAATCCTTCAAGTTTATCACTGCTATGTCTAACAAGTCAGCAAACCTATCAATGTCCTTGTGATTACCTGGTCTTATTGGTCTGAATTCCTGTATTTCTTCAAGTTGTACACCAATTTGCCTCCGTTTTCCACCATATTTTCTTTCAAGACGATCTTTTGCTGCTTCATATGCTGCGGCAGAATGCCCTAACCCTTCAATGACTTTTAAAGCTTCTCCAGACAAATACTGACGAAGCTGGAGAAGTTTGTATTCCGGGGTTGCTGGAGCCTCATCTATACAGGCTAAAAACGCTGCTTTCCAGTTCTTAAAGGATTTAATTTCTCCTGTGAATACTGGCATGCTGACTCTTTTTAGTTGCCTCCACATGTCTTGTTCAACGGATTTTTTACCTCCGTAACCGCCTATTGCACCTACCACCTTAATTGGGTCCCAGTTTGCTCTTTGCCCACGGGTATCATCTGTGGTGGTTTGTTCTCTTCGCCTTCCACTTTTGCCGATAGGTTACTATCCTCATTTTATGATTCCTGATCCTCCTGCAATCTCTTTATAGCTTCTTTCCTGTATTTAGTGGAACTAACGGAAGCAGAGACTACACTCCCTGTTGTTGACTGCTCCTTCCGTCTATCCCTCATGAAGGTCTCCAGATCGTTTTGGCATGACGTAAACTCCTAATCTAATTTTTCCATCTCAATACTAATTAAATCAACGTTGCTATCATCGTCTAATGCTGAGTATTCCTCCGAGAGTGAGGTAAGGATATTCATTGCAGTAACTTCAGCAAGTTCCAATTTTTCACTCGCTTGCAACACATCCTCTCGTGAAAATTCCTCCTGTTCTGAGTCGATGTACTTTAACAACTGTCTCCTTGCTCGTATAAAAGACGATTTTGCTTTCGATTTCTCTAACTTGAGTTTACGAATATGGCCACGACGTGTATCCTCGGTGATGCTTTCCTTTTGAGCATTGTATTCTTTTTTTGTGCTTGATTCCTTTTCCATAACGACGACGACAAGTACGACAAAAACCACTCTCTGCTACCAAATGTTGGAACAATAATTTCCAATAAACTGCGCGGTGGAAAATAAACAATAGCGACGACAATATCGACTATATTAAATACTTATCCTTTGATTTCCTATTTTCGATCCATAAATCTATACATCGTGACGATTGACGACGATTACGAATAACTATCCAAAAGATATCTCGATCTCGACTACATGGAACCGTGCTCGACTGCTATATCACGCTAACACCCTAATTCTAACAAAAATTACGTATTACATCATGGATATCATGAGGATATCGATTACAGCCACCACTGGTGAGTATTTACTTGCCTACGATGCTTTATTACTGACTTATTGTTGCTAAATACCAAAGTGTATGATTTAGTATTTATTAATGGCCTTTGCATATTCTACATGTATATACGAATCTCTTCTGTCCAACATGCCCCTCCCTTTAAACAGAAATTGCCTTTGCGTATGAAAAGTCACTGGAGACTAAATTGTGTTTTAAGTATGAAACCAAGTGGATCTTCCTTCCTAAAAAAATAATCGCATTGCCTCCCGTCTGTGATGCATCGCAGTGTCAAAGTGTACAGGGGACAGGTCGTTGTTAATAAAAGTCTTTAAGTTCCACAAGTCGGTGGATGCTATGGCTATGTCGTTGATACAACCTCATATGGCTCGGCCTCATGAAAATATTGTGCGAGTAACGATACAGTGAAAAGGAGGGAATTACTTACTAAAGAACTAAAATGGGATTAAAAAGGAGGCTAGTGACGACACTGATATGGATTGTGGTGCTGTACGGGGCTGAAACCTGGACATTGAGGAAAGAGCATATTAAAAGATTAAAAGCCTTCGACATGTGGATTTGGAGAAGAATGATGAAGATCAACTGGAGAGATAGGATTTATGAAAGAAGAGAGCTGGTTGCTACCATTATAAGAAAAAACTGGATTGGACATGTTATAAGAGGAGGAGGACAGCTAAAAGAAGAAATTGAAGGAAGAATGGAAGGAAAGAGATCCAGGGCAGAAAAAGAAAGGGAGCATTGGAGACGTTGAAGAGGGAAAGCTACGTAGAACTGAAGAGAAGGGCAGATGACAGGATTGTGCGGAGAGAGTGGATGCCACAGACCTGCCGTTGTGCAGAGAACTGAAAAAACCCCAAACGATACAGTAAAACTGCTTTCTTCAGATACAACCTTTTTAAGTGTGTTAATAGTACAAAACGTACGTGCAGCACGAAGTAGCAAAACCATTTTTGTTACCAAAAGGTTTGTTTGACGCTCTCTGTGCAGAGCGCTACAAGATAAAAAGGATAGAACAAAACGTATACTCAGTTGCTTTTTTATAATTTCCCAATAAAAGGCAAACTCTTGAAGTTCACAAAGCAAAGATTCTCTTGCTTTTATGTGGGCTCACTCCAAAACTGCCAAGAAAAATGATAGACCTAGCCTTCTTTATGATACGCAAGCTACATCGTGCTATGAACTTTAATTGATGAAAAAATTGAACGAAGTCAAGGAGTCTCGATAGAATGTTGCTTACGATTATTTCGACACATGTCACATTATGTGTAGGGTCCCGTACTATAAGAATACATATTTAATATGTGAATATGAGACGATAGGGAGCTGTAGACTGTAACTGTAGACGTGTAACTGTAGGTACACTTTCCGTTCACCACACAGTCACATTTGTCATTCTCATAGCGATAAAAGCAGGTTACATCTACAAAGATCTAATAACATTAATTGAACCAGGTCTGTATTAATCATAGATTCTCATGGTACCATTGTTTTTCCCGAAAGGACACTTGTATCTTCTGTTTTCGTATGTTTGAGAAAGATTTCAACGCTACTCACTGTTGGATTTTTGACTGTTAATAACGACGTGTCAAAGCTCTGATCTCTGTCGCAGGAGATTTCCACGATGCGGGTGGTCCCAATGCAGGCATGCGCAGTATAGGGTAACCCTTGTTGAGATAGCCACTGTAGCCTCTACGTTGTGAAATCGTAGACAGATGTTTCCAATGCCAAATCATTCAAGGCCTTATTTATTGTTGTAAGAAGCCTTTAGTGCTAACTACTTCTGGTGGTGAAAACTGGCAATATATTTTAAGCTAGATTGTTTCTACGTATTATCGAGCTCCGTTGGAACACATCGAAATGTGCGGGTCTGTAAATACGTGCAAACCTGCAATCGCAAGCTGTTTACCAGAACCACTAACATATTTTGTTACGTATTGGCTGGTCAGACTGCCAAGGTCGGCATGAGCGCTCGAGTGCATCGTGCTCATTTGTTTTTGAAAACAACTCCAATAAGAAACTCAATTCAACTCGTGCTTAGCTGCATCCCCACATTCAATCTCAATTTTGTTTCCCGTTTTAATGCTAGTGCACTAGTCTTGGAGCAAAAAGTTCCGAATTGTCAGGCGGATATCAAGTTAGCAAGTCTTTTATTTTCAGCTTTATATGTCTCTGAATGATTACTAATAAGGATATTATATTTTCATAACTTACAATTTTAAGGTCTCTCTTCTTCTCCGTCAAACGTAGCAAATTTCAATAGGCTTTAGAAAGTATTATTTTCCATATGTCAGTTATTTCATAGCGACGTCACTTGGCGCAGAGAGGTTGGTATCCACATTTGTGTAAGAAGAGTATTGATGTTCACCGATGGGGGATTTGAAGTTTATATGCCAGTTAGAGAAAAATAGTTTCTTAATAAGGACTTGGACTAGCTCCTTTGCTAAAGCACACGCATGGGTCACGGTTTTGAAATTCGTTGGTTGCATACCTTTTACATCTATAGTATGTTTGTCACAACGGGGGAAGATTACTTAGGACTTTTGCAGAGAACTGCGTAAATGCAATGCACCCGAAGTGCCGGTATTAACTCTAAGGAAGCTGAAAACAGTATTACCTTCACTCAAGTGTTTTGTGAACCATAGAGGAGACATGCCGTGTACAAAATAACTTTTCCGCGATGTTCATCGGGCTATGTTGGTTGGACCAGCCAGCATATAATCGACCGGTTCCAACAACACAAAGCCGTCCCAACATGTAGGTAAACACGTGAGAGAAGGCGGGATACGTAGTGAAATGAATGTGGATGATCACATGGAGATTTTGGAGGCGTGCTCGCGGAGTATACTGTGTCTTCAAATATCAGAAGCCATTCACCAAGAACTGTTGCGACCAATGATCAATAAAAAGGAAGAGTGGAGGAGCCGGGAACTAACCATTAAGTGGTAGCCGAGTTCTTGGTCACAAACTTTCACTTTTACTATCTATCTGACATTATAACGATTAACAACCCTGTTTTGTTTGTTTTGTTTTGTTATTCATAGGAATAATGTAAAATGGAACTCAATTGCTGATAATGTTTGCAAAAAACAAAATCGATTGAAGTTCACATTGCGTTATGTTTTCTCCACTGTATTTGTCACAACTTGCAAATTATACCATGCAGTTCAGTTTACATATGATGATCAGTACCTTTAGAATAAACAAAGTGTATATGTCACACCAGGAAAGCTCGACCTTTGAAATTTATCGATCCATGGCACGATTCAGGGTGACGACTTACTTGCATCTCATGTTATCAACGCTAAACGTTCCGCTTCCGTCATGTATCTGTAAAAGATAAAGAGCAGCTTCTCACTCGGTCGTACCTCCTATCACCGGCACGTGATGGAACGCAGAAGTGGCTGGTCTATACTGGCTGTCTCTTTCCCCGATTTTCTATAAAACCAGAAGTGAACTCGACATTGTTGTCGAACCTACAGGTCAAAGCCCTCCACGATTAGCTTCTTTTTATCAACTTATAAAGCCTCGACCTCTCTTGTGGGATTGAGTAATTAAGATAATGGTCCACTCCGGACATTTAAGCAAAGTCCACGTTGATAGAGATGTGTCCATAATTAACAGTGCAAGATATAGCTGACCTTGACCGCTAAGGAGAGGGGATCTCGAGGTTAGAACTTTGATGGTAGCCGTTGATGTTAACTTCCTAATCTTCTTAATGGCTTCACTATACTTTTCATCGAATAAGTATCGGAGAAACACTCAAGTTATTTTAATACGATGAACGTGCTGCCTCGAGGAAAGCATAGCTTCACTCCTGATTACGATGCTGTGTTTCTGATCTGAGCCTCATTCAGGGGCGTGGTCAGCCTTCTCAATCTAGGGGAGGAAGATAAATATTTATTTAGAAATTACACCCTGTTTTGAAACGATTAAAACTTACAAATTGATATTGCAGCAACATTTATTACAAACTCTAATCTAAAGCAGACGTATCTAAACAATAGCATGCAATTGTCCCTTACATTCTCTTTCTAACCAACCCTCTCTGCCAGTATCGAGAAGTGAAGTCATAATGACAACAACCATGACTTCAAACTACCGCAAACTAATACTTCAGACAAATCACGATTTCGATGCCAGCATTCAAAGAAATTACGAGATTCACTGGAGGGATACTAAAGAAGTAGCCTACGTTCGGCTACAGAGGGAAAGGAGATCTGCGTGTATAGAAGGAAAGTTTACAGGGTAAAGTATGTGTCGGTTATTACATACATTCGCTCTAAAGAATGCAAGTGATCTTGACTTCACTAATATGAACAGTTTGAACTGAGTTTTCCATAGTACGGATTAGGGTCTAGATTTCATTGACCCGTACATTGTACGAAATACTACGTAGAGAAAATCTTAACCGCATTAAGGAGCCGATAAATGATTTCCCTTGTCTGAAAATTGGCGCAAGTAACTCTTATCACAGTCCAACCGTCTTTGGAATAGAAACGAGGATACTCCCATAGGATGCACTTGGTTGAATACGTTCACATTTTCTTCCCCTGCAAATGTATTTTTCATTCCCTCTAAAGTCAAGGAAACAAATTGGGAAACGTTTCTCCCCTCGCAGAAACTGATACGAATGATGGAATACTTTATGACATCACTACATCCTTTGCTGTAGAAACTCCTGAGGGGTCAAATATTCTTGGGTGTAGTTGTCATGACGTCTAGTTGTTTTGACAGTCTAGGCTTTTCTGGTGGAGATTCTTGTCTTCCATGGCAAATCAGAATGACACTTCTTATGAACCACGGATGGGTTATGTTTCTTACTTTAGTTTTCATAACTCCCCCCCCCCCCCTGCCGTCGCCCCAATCTGGATAGAATTAAATTGTTTTGTAGGTGAACCTCCATATTCTTTATTTTACTCGATGGCAGGGTGCTGGAGAATGTGGTGCAAAATGTATTTAGTTAGATTTTTGGTTTGATATATTTCTGCATCCAAATGGAATGAGTAATGTTGTTGAAGATTCAAAGAACGTGCGAAGGGTGAATAGTGAAGCAAATGTTTACAAAAGGGAATTGAAAGGGTTCAAAGCTGTGCGCACGTGAAAGGGAAGAAGGTTATCACATAACGGAGAAAAACAATATACTGAAGAGGGGAAAAAAGGTAACGTTCTGGACCCGTGAGTAAATTGTAGATACTATGGAATCTGTAATTCTTTTCTGCTTACACCTACAACCAGCATCAGTTACGGTAGACATTTTGCTGGAAATAATACCACCTTTGTCAGAGTAAGACGTAAGTGGCATGCCCTTTTTTATCAACGTTTATTTTCATTGTAAATGCAGTTTCTCTAGGGAGCCGAGACAAGCTCCCTGAATACTTCATTGTTTGAACCCTCTTATGAGAATGTAAATATTCTTTAAGAGATCATGTTTATGGATTCAAACATGAGGTTCTCTGTTTGACCCTGCTTTTTTATGAGCCAAATATTTAGACTGGGCTTTCTCCAGGAAAGACTGGAGATTATCTAGTCAGCGTATCTTTTTTCTGCTTATTTAAACACTCAACATGAAGCGTCATGAACGTTCCCCAAATTTTTGTCGATTGTGGCGATCTTGTTGATGCCAAAACGCGGAACGAAGCACCGGCGTGAGATACCCAGCTCTCTTTCGTCCGTTCTTTGTCTACCTCTCCTACACCATCAAAACTAGCTGCACGTCAACTTGTCAAATGTAGTTACGCCATCAGGCTAATAACAACTTCAATTGCATTCCAACATCTGTTAAATCAATCAATTGGATCAGCAATTGGCAAGAGCGTTGGTAGGTCCAGCTGTTCCAAGGCTGTTGCGCTTAATAATCCAAAGATCTAATACACAATTTCACTGGTTCTACGTCATTTTGAGTCTATGAGCATCGGTACAGTTTTACCTGTTTTAAATAGTCATGAACGTAATGCTTTTTTGGATTGAAATTATTATAATTTGTACATTGTAATAATTCATGAAGTACCCTGCAGTTTCCGCCAACTTTTGGACCTCGCCTTCTTTGATGTTACATCAGATCGTTTAAATTTGCATTGAATAAGGTTGCAACTCTACTGTTCTAGTGATAGTTTACACAGTATTTTGCTTAAAAACCTTAGAAGTCTTAGACGTGGCTCTTGAACCAGAGAACGTTTGAAAATATTTTAAAGAGTGCGCTGAAGGCTCTGGAGTACAACTTAATAATGCTATTATCAACCTGGCAGAAAGATAAAGGAAATATTAGAGGAGCTGATCAAGGCAAAAGAAGAGCTTGCTTCCATATTCTCTCCCAAAGTTTGTTGGGTGACCTGAATCCATACTATCCATACAAGATATGGGTACAAAGTTAATTGATATAACTACATTATTATATTTTCTATTGAAAGATCTTGAAAAAGTTGGTTCACAAAATCACCTTTAGTGGAAAAAGCATCAGGGTAGGTATGGCCTTGCAAGCAAAAGGTTCTTTAAATCAATATCAATTATCAAAAAACGGCGGAGACAAGGAAAGAAGATGATATGACTTATTTTTTTGCTCGTTACAGAAAAGCTAATTGACACCCTCTGGACAGCAAAGAACGAACAGGATTGTTTAACGCTCAGTTAACATTTAGTAGATACGTCTATGTAGGTGCCTTATGTTCTTCTCTTAAATCACTTGGTCAGTTTTTTATCTCTGTATTAACTTATGCTATTGAATGACTACTTGCTCCAATATCAAGTAGGAGTAAGACAAGGTTATGTTATATATTCCCAACTCTATAACACCTTTGTAACAGACTTCAAGCGCTACTCTAAAAGCAAGATAAGGGATATCGGGCTTTACTACCAAACAATGTCATCCTATCCAGATTAGGGTTGGGAGACGGTAAAGCTTAAGTAAGAAACATAACCGATCCGTGGTTTATAAGAAGTGTCGTTCTGAATTGCTACTGAAGATAAACGTCTTCTACGACACACAAAAAGCCTGGACTGTCAAAAAAACTAAATGTCATGGCAACTGAGCCTATGAATATATAACGAAGACTATAAAATATCAGAAGCTGTCAGGAATGGATATAGCAAAGGTTGCAGTGAGTACGAACACTTTAGAAAGGGTGAAGGAGTACCGAGAAAGCGAACAGAAAGAAACTAGAAGAAGGAGGTAGACATGCCGTAGCAGACATAGGCTCTCACATCTTCTCTAGTTGTACTCAAATGCTTGTGTTTGTGTCTGCGTTTTGTGAAACTAACTGCTAATCCAAAACATGGGATGAAGTCCTGATGATATTTTTTCATATTTTACATTGTGTTACATGCCAACTAATTATCATTTGCAATTTTTACGACTTTCGGATACATGGCCTAGGGATTGACTGTAATCTAGGAATACGATTGATAGATTTATCGTCAAGTGTACTGACAATCATATTTTGATAACGGAACAAGATTTTTTCGCATGTTGGCGGGGTCAGCAAAAAACGAGTTTACAATAACGAAGTAGGGCAAGAGGTTCATAGAGAGCCCAAAATCTTAGCATTTGTATTTATGAATGATACCGATAGTGTCTCTGGTTTGCATTGCCCTCTACTTCAGATGTTTAGTTTTGCTAACATAATAACAGAGCAAACACACCAATTATATAATGGAAATCATTTGTTTCGCCTCAACGTAGGGATGTCATTTTGAGTGGGGACTCAGAATACAGAGAAAGACGAAGGGCCGCTAGTATAAGTAGGCTTTGGAGATTTCTTAAGAAGACTCGACGAGCTTAAGTCCGCTAATTTTCTTTTCAAAGGTTATGGAAAGAAGATTTAAATTGATAATCTGCAAGAAGAATGAAAAATTAATAACACAGTACTAATAAACGAACAGAGAAATTATTTTTGCAGGATGTTGCTTTATCAAATGAGCTATTTTCATTCTATACGTGACTTGAAATATGGAATTATGAACCGACCCATTATCCTGACTTTGGCTCAATGAGGGATACCTATAGAGACATATTTTGGTCTCCCCAAGTACACTTTGCACTTCCATTTCATTGTAGGGCTAACTTTGAATAGAGTACCACTGCCTTTACTTTTATTTGAAGAATGGTAAGGCCGTTCCTGACAATCTAGAGTTTAATGAACACGCAGTGAAGTATTCCTTCCTTGTTACTACTACAGTACAAAAGTATACTTTTTATCTCTTGCGTACGTTATCTGCCATATTTTGCGACTTGGTACTTGTGAATGCTAAAGTATGCATCATCAGTGGCGACTCCTGTCTAAACGTTCTGGGTGATTACTTCATTTTCATATAACAGAAACAGCCTTTCCTTTGGACTTTTAAAACTTTACACCCTTAGCCTGTGCAAGGGGTCGTTTTCTATTGCTGCTAATGAAATGTGTTAGTGGAGCTCATCGGAGCAATAATTTAAATCTTTTTAAGAAACAAAAACATGCACCAATTGGCAACCAAATTTCCCTTCAACAGAAACTAACTCACCTACTATATATATTTCACGTTTCTTAGTGAACGGATGTTTGAGTGCGTAATCTCCGGCTTTTATGATGACGTTGAACGAGTTAATGCTCCGCGCATTTTTTCATTCAGAAAACTTAAGTTGGGGACCATATGTTAGAAAAGTAAATCATCTTTTATGTAATCATGGTTCACGTGATAACGCTCCCTCGGAATCTATGGTCTTTTTCGCTTTAAATGAAAGCGCAAGTGAAGAACACAATAGTATGATCAGGAATATCATCCAGAACATGGTTTAGTATATCACATAGAGAATCTTGAGGATCTGGTCACACATGAAGAAATCTTATACGGAATCTTTTAGACTTTTATGTATAACTGATTATTGGAACATCGAATTACAGTAAGAGAAAATCATATCTTTTTATTATGGATTGGAATACTGGCTAGAACAAGCCTTCAGAATAGATTCAGTCTGCTTCATAATTAGTAACCAAAATGTTTATTGCACCATTATAATCGCTGATATCTTACCTTTGTTGCATGATGTGTAAGGAACTGGCCTATCCGTTGCGCGGGTTACGTTGATTAATCCTTGTACCTTGGATGGTTGCCAAACTGATTGGAACACCTTGTCCTTGGTCAGTCGCCATGTGAGGTTTAAATCCGTGCCCTGCCAAAATTTACAAGAGTTTCTACTACAAATAGCTGTGCCGGCACATCGTGAGTACTACAAAAAGCGGAAGGGAATAAAGGTTATGTTTAAAATAGTAATTCGGAGGAGAGGAAACAGACTTATTCAATTTAACAGGTGGATAATGTGAATAATGCGGAAAAGTGATATGGCCAAGCACAAACACAAATGGTGGGAATTTTTGGGTGTTCTAGGCACGACCTGCACATATGGACAAACCGCCACTGTGCATCAAACGTCATAAGCAATTCCAGTTGCTTTCAAAATCAATCACGTAGCAAATTTAAAGAGATTTTTGTTTATGTGCTTATGACCATCACTATCAGCCATGTTTGCAGGGTTTCTTTCCGCCAGAAGAAAAATAATTAATCAACATCGGGAAACGTTGAATGCCACTTCTGATGGTAAATTTTATACCAGAGGCAAAGTGCCTTGAAGTTGGTACCTTGAGATGTTTCAACAGACCAATTTATTGCCACTGATGTCATGAGTCGGTTGGCAGCGTCAGCTTATCTACGGTGTTTCCTTTAACGCTATTTGCATTATTTTTCTGTACTGTAATTATTGTTTGTTTGCCATTATTCTCTGTGTGATCAACAAAACCTCATTGCGAAACTAAACCAAGGTGCATTTTAAAGGTCGGGTAATTTTTCTTAGATCGTCTAGTGTCTGATTTCTTGGTCAAATGTCAACTTGGACTAATCAACCGAGATTTTGTCTCGCCCACACAAGGCAGACAGATTTCTGCTAAACTCACAATCACAATCTGATGGATGCATTTATTATTCATTGCATGATCGAAATAAAGAAGGTCTTGAATTAAATTATTTTCATTTGAAGTTTGACTGAGAAAGGAACTAGATGACGTGTTTTATCTTTAGACCAGATTTCCTTAGAGATTTTTGTTTTTGCTTTGTCTACAAAGTTATCACCTGACCACATTATTGTATGCAAGACTTGTTTTTAGTCTGTGATTCCCACATTTAAAAGAAGTGAAGTTCTAAACCTTCAAGCCAACCAATCATCTAGCAAAGGATTTATCTCAATATTCGCTTCAACAGAAAACATACCGACCCTTACACTACGATCTACCTTAAAAGGCCTAGTCTAAATGCAGCCTCACTTTCATGTTGTTAAGGTACAGGTTACTTTGAAGACTTCGCAATCAACAAACAGTGCTAACGTACTTGAAAAAGATAGTCCTGTATTTTGGATTATATCACACAGGAATGTTGATGTTATATAAGCGACAAAAGCAGTAGTGATACTGCAGTGGCACAGTGGTTTGAGCTGTAATGACCACGAAATCTGCGTTTGAGCAGGTAAGCTAAACTTTTTACTTCAAAACCCCAAGCCTGAGTTCCTGCAGAGAATGCTTCACAAGACAACAAATAATAAATAGGATTATACAGCATAGAGCAATATAATACAGTACGGTATTGTGTTTTCGAGAAGAGAGGATTTGAAAATGTCAAGTGTGAAGATATAGTGGAGAAAATTAGTTTTTATAAAAATAATAAATTCGAACCCAAGACCCAAGTTATCTCGTCGTGCTGCTCGACCAGCTGAGCCATGGTGTTTGATGAACTAAATCCAGATATCAAAAAAAGATTATGGTGCCTCCTCCACAAATGTAAGTACCTAGTTATTTAT
>JAAAKL020007430.1:0-16900 GCA_010016065.2 Carybdea cf. marsupialis auct. non (Linnaeus, 1758) | reverse complement strand
TACTATCTGTTCTCAGTAATTGTTGTTTTTACGTGTTGAGTTAAGGATAGTCTGGTTGCGGTACTCATAACTCATAACTCATAACTCAAGTTTTAAATGTACCACAGAAACGTATTTTGATTTGGCGAGGGACAGATACTTAGCAAGTCTACAGAAAGTAACAATTTAGGTCAGAAAAGGCTGTTGCTCGTGTAGCAAATTATCACAGATAGTGATTGTTGTAGATAGAGTTTGAGCTAGAAAACGAAAGTAATAACAAATAAGGAAAGGCAAGGGTAACATTCTACAGAAATGTGTCACGGAGAAGCTTCTGTAATAGGACGATAGAGAATATGGGCTACCCGGTGAAAAAAGAGATAAATGGATAAAGTAAATGAATAAAAATGTATATAATTTACGCAAAGGTGAAGTTTGGTAACACTTGATGTAGATGCAAACAGTTTGGCAACGATTGAGTACGAACTAGAGGCTGCGAAGTAAAACAAAGTCATTATCAGGAACTCTTTTGGACATTTGAAGGTTTTATCTTTCCTGCATTAAATATGTAATTTGTGTGAAAACTTTATCTTTTGCTGATATTGTGCTGTAGGGAGTGTATTTTATTGTTCTTTTCAATAATAGAATCCCTCGAGCAGTTAAAGAAAGACAACGAGGTGGCTCAAGCAGAAATCAGATCGTACAAGGAAAGAATTCAGGCAACTGAAGAAGAGAACGTTAAAATGAAGTTGACTATCACTAACACACAGTCGTTAGCAGAGGTAAGCCTCGACTAAATATTGCCCTTGATTGTGATTTGGTCGCTCTTTGTTCTTACACAATTGTACATGACGAAAGGCTTTGTTATGAAATAAAATATTAATCAGGTGAGAACCTGGATAAAAAAGAGTTTTTTCTGTTTTCTCTTTCCTCACTGAAGGCTGGGCGGCCACTTCAAGAAATTGAGGTGTTGAGTTACTTTGAAGGAGTAGAAATAAGAAGTAAGCAGAAAAGAGATGTATTATAAACAAGAAATTAAACATTTCCAAGACGATGGCGGTTAGCATTACATTTAAAAATGTCAAGATCATAAGTAATAGGAAAGCTGTCCGAGGACAGAATTCCAGATTTTGGCAGTCCAAGAGAAATACTGTTAGCATACAAATTTCTGGCTCAATTTACAGGATCCTCCCACTTCTTGTTACACTTCTTTGATCTGCAATATTGGCACCTGAGAGACCCGAGTCAGTGCGTATCTCGACCGTGCACTGTAAGGTTCGTTTTGTGTAGCGCTTCAGCTGTCACAGTTTTGCTGTTCAAAGTAGCCTAGCACAAGGAAATGTAAGGATTGCCTTGAGTTTGTAAAGAAACCATGAATAACGGAGAGTATCATGCTATCATGGAAAGCCCAAATGTGTTTTCAAGAGAAATTTTCCTCTGCATTTCCATTTAACGTTTGTCGTCTGTATTCGTGAGAAGATGTTGGTGCTATTCTCGAGAAAGATATCGACAGCAGATCTACTATCAGTATCTAATTCGTATTTCGGTGGTGACATGGTGCACTGTTTTAATTACTTTTCAACGTCATTACATAAGAATGCACAATCTGCGTGCTATCCCTAATACTGCATCTTTTAAACCCCTTGTGCATATTTTCAGATCGTTGAATGAATGAGTAGATAATAGTCATTGCGGGAGAAACCACGTGACGTAGAAAGGAACTGGTGAGAAGTGGCGGGTTTAGGGGGAGGGGGGCTGCGGGCCGACTGTTAAATGGGTATAACAATACTCGAGACGTTGATGTTAATAGTAACGAAGTCAACGTAGAGGAATAGTGAACATACTTGTGGCACCAAAAATGGAAAGGAAGCTGCTGTGGTATCCAAGATAAGTTGTGTTAGTCAAAAGAAGGGAACAAATGTCTCAAGCTGCATAGTTAGGATCTTCTTAGAAACTGTATGATTTTGAACGCACAGTATTGTACGCTTCCGAAAGATATTTTCCTCTTATACCTCGCATAAACTCCAATGTCAACAAGGCTTGGTGGACTAAAACAGGAAAAATTGGTTACTTGATAAAATGTGTATGGAATTGCAATTATGGAGATCATACTAAGTTAGGGATAAATACGCCCTAATGCCGCTAAATTCAGACTTCTTTTTATCAGTTCCGCTACGTTCAGACTTATTTTCCAAATAATCCCCTTAAGACCCGTGTTTTATTATAAATATCATTTCTGAGAAAGAGCGAGACTAGGCTTGTATTTTTTTTCAATATTGGATCTATCAATCTTATTGTAATCCTTATTTTGAGGCTTTAAATGGACGATAAACATACCACGTCGCCTTTTCTATTGTGACCGTATGGTTCCATAAAGGAACGTTATCTTTGCTCTTATCAACACTCAACCGTAGCTGGGGAGATAACTGTTTGCAGTGGTCACGTTGGTTTGTTTCTACTCTGTTAGTGTGATCTTCTTCTTTGTAGGTAAAGGAAACAGAGTTAAATTTACTGAAATCAAAATTCGATCTCGAAATTCGCAAAGCAAAGGAAGCTGCTGATCGTTACAGGTTTGGAATAAACTTTTGAACCCTTTTGTTAGGATAAAAATGTTCTTGCGGAGCTTTAGGTATACAGTTCTTGGAGTGATATAGCCGCAGAAAGATTGTGGGTGCAAGCGGCAGCCAAATGTTTCAGTGCACATTTTTAGATTGAAAATTGGAAACACGAGGGAACAACGACAGCCCAACTCATTAGGAGCCTGGTCCTGAAAGTTTAGTACAAATTTTCGTATCAACGAAAAGCAGGTGAAGGAAATTAAACCATGCACATTTGTCTCACCAGCCATGAGTCTAACTAGCCATTGCTCTCACTACCTATGGGGTCTCACTAGCCAGGGGGTCTCACTAGCCATGGGTCTCATTAGCAATTTTCTCAATCGACAGTCGTTTCATAGGATGACCCAGTCTTGCTTGCTTATAAGATACGAGATTGATGAAAGTAAAACTGAACACCGGCATTACTACCCCGAATATCGTATTGAAAAATCAAGTTTACTCATAAGTATGTTGAAATTAAAGGGTATCGTATCAGATGTGTTTGTTCTTAGCGTCGTCAACGGACGCAGAACTTTAATCAGTGTGAATGAGTTTGTTTGGAGGGTAGGGTCGCAATTCGCAACTTTAATCAGTGTGAATGAGTTTGTTTGGAGGGTAGGGTCGAGGCTTCGAAGTTTTGTAGACGGGGAACATTGAACCTTTTGAGGTAAAGCTACAGCACCAGTGCCATGGATGTGAGATTGGCGAATGATTACTACATGCTGTGTATCCTTATTTTAATGTTAATGAGAAACATTTGTCGTTACCAGATTCTTTAATGAATTTTCTTGGTGATTATTAGCTAATATTAATCCAGCTGCGAATCGACTTTTGGCTTATGTATATTGAAGTCACCATTGTAAGCGTTAGCTAGAAATATAGACATGCGTATATATTGGACGTGTTTCTCGAAACATTCGGACGAAGAAAAAGGGTCCGCTTCTTCTTCGGATGTGTTGTTTCTCATTTTTAAAGCACCGTTTATGCTCCACTTTGCTCTAAACGGTCTGTATACGCTTACGATATATACCACGAAAGCTCCCCGAAGATAGCTCTCTCATCCGAATCAATTGAGTTATAAAATGAACTATAAGAATTTAAGGAACTTAATTCTTTAATGATATTGTTGTTTAAGTCCAACGAGTAGTTGCTTGCTTTTTTAATGCTAGGTTCCTGGTGAAGTATTTGTCACCTCTCTGTCACGTTTAAGGTGCGCTTTACTGCCTTGACATTATCTTAGTTACTGGTCAATCACAAATAATGTCCTTTGTTATCCCGCAGACGAGATGCTGAAAGTGTATCGACAAATGCTCAAGTAAGGAAGCTGAAGTCGCAACTAGAAAGCGTTCAAGAAGCGCTAGAGGCCAAGAACAAAGTAGGTGAACTTTTTATACCTTTCTGTCATCTAATTTTTCTCAGGCTCTTGTGGCTGCTTATCTTATGTCGTGTATGCATGCGCCATTGTTTATTTAGTGATACACGGTATGATTTCACCCCAGGTGTCATTGCAAAAATTATGATGTGCTACGAAGAGAAATTCATGAGTTGATTGCTCTCTTGAAAAGAAGGGGAATTTTTAACAAAGTTGCATTTTTAAAATGAAAAACCCATCATTGGACGCATCATCTCATACTATCCTTCAATAGGTAAGAAGGGTTAACTTTACCAAATTTCAAACTTGTGCTCTTTAATGAGGAACTGACTTCATGAAATGTTTTTTTCTCTTTGCAACTCTCGTTTCTATCGGCAATAATGATTCTTGTTTTCAGGAGGTTTCCGGTAGCATGTGAACTGAGCAATTAGAGGTGACATTATTCAAATATAGCCACGTACTTTGTGAAGAACTAGGCAGATTAAAAGTTGAAAACCTCAAGTAATTTAAGTCTGAAAACAAAAATGGAGTTGATCATAAATCAGCAACTTCTGTATCTGCAAAGTGTTTTTTATGTTGCTCTGAATAATCTGTTTAAGTTTCAATAGAGTAACTGAGCATGATAAACTGCAGTGATCAATATAGGATAAAGAAGAAACCGCTCGGCAGAATCGCTCAGTTAGCTAGCCACCCACACACCCAGTAACCCACCAACTGACGAACAAACTAAGGGGGGAAGGAACGAACGAACAGACTAGTAGTTTAACAGAACAGATCAGGTACTACAGGAGTACAAACGTCTGTATTTGTTTAAGTGTTTTGTACAGTAGCCCCACTTAACTCGCAATCTCTGTTCACGATTTCATCGTAGGAGTATGAAGCGTATAAAGTTCACACCACAAATTTACTTCGGAGAGAACAGGAGCTTAATTCAAAACTTCGTCGCCTGCATGTACCTGGTCTTTAAACAGTAAGGCTATATCCAAACACACGCACCAGCTGGTAATAAACTTCTTATGCGGTGATATACGTGGTTCAACGCTTCTAATATTGTAAGCTTAATTTATATCTGTTTTTATACTTCCTCGTGTCTTATTTATCAAGGCAACGATTGAAAAGATGCAGTGTTCGAGTCTGCTGGAACAGTACTGAGCACACAATTGTAAATATTGATCATCTAAATCTATTATGTCAGTGGCTTTAAGTAAAGGGTATACTATCGCTTGTTGTATTGGAAAGCGTGCCTTAGTTTCACATGGAGAGAAGGATGCTACAAATTCAGTACTTGGTACGAACTCGTTAACTCAGGTTGATGTGTTCCTGTGATATCACTGTGTTGAGTGTCTGAAGATTAGAAGTAAGGCATTTCTTAGCTTTATTCAATGCTGATGGCTTCCTCTTTGTATGCTATTGCTCCGTATTATTTAATAACGAATAACGTGATACGTTTGTAGTTTTGATCAGCTGCAACATGCTGTTGGTATCACCGTACGACTTCCCTGGACAACTATACTTATATACGACAATACGTATTGTTATATGGGTGCTTAACTTCGAGGTTGAGATTTGATAAAAATTAACCAACTTGCAGAGCTATTTCCCAGAAGAGGGCACTCAACAAATGGGTTTGAGGGAGGCAGGGAGTGCTGGTAATGCCTTTTTCAACCAGTTCAGTATGGCGTGGGCATTGTGTGATTTTAAAATAACCGTGAATATCTAAGAAGCAATTGAATACTTATGCTGTATTTGTTTTGTCTTCTGGCAAATTTTTTATTATTTTTGAAACATGAGTTTTGGGGCGACATGTTCGCTGCGCTCTTCTCCCAAGTGACCACTACTGCAAATTCCTAGGCTCAGATATTTTTGAATAAATAATATTGCTTCATTGGAAAGCACGATGATTCACTGTCAACTGTACGTAAACGTGATCTACAACGGACTTCCAAATAACTGTAGGGAATGGGTTTGTTTCGTAGCCTCCTTCTGGAGATAAAATACGGGTACGAGTTTTCAAAATGTTACCTCTGTAAGACCAAGTAAGACCAAGTTTCCTATTTTCATCATTGGGAAAAACCTACACCATTTTGTTCCTTAATAAATACTTGAGGACACTATGTTTGTTTTGTTAATTCAAACCCGCAATTTTAGAAGTGAAAGAGTCGTTACAAGTTCAACAGTCTAGCAGAAGTCTTAAATCCTCGTATCCGTATGTTGGCTTTATGATGAGGCTACGAAGTGAAATGGTCCAGAGTTGAACTGCCTGTATAAGTTGTAGTCTAGGAAAGACTGGGAGTAGTGATTGTCGTGTTTGTACAGGTTTCTTACAGCTTAATACTGACCAACTAGGAGGCGACTTCAAATGGCAACTATACGTAAGCGTAAGGCTGAGACTGTAGGTGCGATTACCAAGTATAGATACAAAGTATGCTTAATTTTTTTAGAATGTAAACTTATATTTCCTGATGTTACACGTATGTTACAAATGTCTTCATTGCTCTTCCTCCGCTAGCTTCTTTCTCTGGCACTTAACGACTTTTAGAACTTTCCAACAAGGTAAAACTGTTATTTATGCAATTTAGTGCGAAGGGAATTTGTTCCATTTATATCATTATAGACCGATTTTATTCTTTGTCAATTCGTGTTGCTGGAGTGCCTAATGTAGAAAAAGCTTTTCCGTGTTGTTTTTAGCTTGCATTATTACATTTTAACGAGTTGTAATCAGTCACTTAATTGAAGGAAACTGCGTCGTGCGTTTGGTGCTTATGTTGATGGTAACAGTTATCTAGAAATTATTTTCGCTTGTCTAGGAACAAAATGATCATAATTTCCATTCGGTTGTTATTTAAATGTCTAATGATAGAAAGATAGAAGTCTCCAAAGTTATCGTTTGATGTATTCTTCATGCTCTTCATCTCTTTTGAGCTGAGAAAGAGACTCAAGGATATAATGTGCAACTTTTAAGGTAAATACATGCGATCTATTGGTTCTTGTAAGCAACGCATTGGTTGCGATAAGTTGACGACTCGCCCAATACTTCGGGGCTGTCCCCATTTCACATGAAAAACAGCTCATAACAATAGAAATTCGTTGATACCCAGTACAGGAAAACCATCAAAATAAGGTGAAACAGCACATAAGCCTGCCACTACATATGGTTAGAGTAAAGGACCCAAGACGTTAAACGGACCTTAACATTCCTTTTGCCAACTAGTCCTCACTCTTTTGCCTTAAATAATACCTTTTACCCTTGAAGCCATCTTTTGGCAAACAATCGGCGTAGGTGTTTAAGCCTACCCCGCTCGTCTACCTCTGATGCTTATAATGCATTCCCGTAATTGACTGTGCACCTACACCATGCCCACGACTGTCGATCCGACCTCCCCCATAGACTATTCGTCTAGCATGCAATAATAACGTGGCCTCAGTGCAGACAAAACTGCTCAGGAAATACTGAAGTATTCTTACCACTACGGAAGTTAGGAAGAAGAACGAACATCCTAGAATGATGACACCATCAGTGGTGTCATAAAGCCTGGACATATAACACAAGAATGATTTTACAATAAAATCCAACTTATCATTTCTTAAAACGAATTTCCTAATCCTATTTACAACGTAACTCCACTTGCAAATGCCAGCCTCATCTCCAACCTTGTGTAGATCAGGTAGCTCTGCCCCACTACCGCAATTAGCAACTGTATTTTCCCCCGTGTCTGATGATTTAACTATCTGCCCTATTTGATTGGAATCAATGCGCCCTTTCACAAACGTTCACGATGATCCGAGTGATCGATGTCATGTGCATTGTCCATGTTTTCCTGAGAATTGTGCATGTTGTCATGTGCAACTATTATACTGCTTACCGCACCCAAATTGACACCCAAGCTATAGGGCAGTGGCAAAATGGTTGTCGACCCTTGATCTATGTGTACAATGTGACCTTTCCAGCAAAGTTGTGTTGTGTGTAAAATGCCTTCCATATCAGAAATTGTGCATCACTCAAGTAGGAGAGGAGAGGGGGACAACTTTAAAGGAAATTTGCAGTGGAGAGACTGCAGAACCATAAGGCAAATGAAGTGGGATGTGTACGGAACAGAGCAGGTATACTGGTGATTGTGGAAAATATTCGAACACCCATTTAAAGAAAAGTTTATACGACCACCTTACAGGCACCGTAGGATAAAAAGATTATTTCATGGGCATTGTTCATCACGTACCAACCAAGACTGACTCCTCTCTTTGCACTGTCTCTTCAGCTCCAATTAACTATACGTAAAGACGTGAATCTCGGGAGTAGCGAATTTCCAAATCTCTTCCTTTAGTGTCTCTTCCTATGTATATATATATGTATGTATGTATGTATGTATGTATTTACCATGAAAACCAAAAACAATTTTAAAATGTCCCTTGAAATGACATTGTCTAAGGTAAACAGTTACAATAATATGTCAAATTTCTTCGTCGAAATTATCAAACCAGCTCCATACCGCTGCAATGAAACAGCCCATGTATTTATTGCAATGATTATATTCTCTCAATTCAGTCGTGATTTAAGTATCTTCTTCAATCTTCGTAGGTATTCTTTTTCTTCAAAGTCTTTCATAGTTTGATTTATAATCTCATCCATCTCCAGTATACCAAGATACTTATATCCTTCTACACTTTTAATTGTTTCATCGTTTGGCAATTGTACATCGTCACTATTTATAACTTTCCCTCTTTTCATCACATTCATTTCGTTGTATTTGTAATTAAAAAGTTCAATTTTTTTTATCGTGCAAATTCAACAGTTTGTTGAATTAACTCCTTGCCAGTTTCTCCTATAATTTTCAAAATAAGCGAGGATGGTCCATCTCTGAACAAAGAAGACAATTTATGCCACTTTTCTTATACCTAAAGTTTAGTCTTCTCTCGTAGCATATTGTGAAGGAGTTCAACTCACATTTCATGAAGCTAATCTTGAATTCAGCAAGTAGAATCCGAATGAATGATGTATTCAGTTATTTTCCCTGTAATATGAGGCCAAATTTACCAACATGAAACTTTTTCTCCTATGAAGTCAGTCTGGGTGGAAAGGGAAGGAGTTTAGTGCAACCGATCTAAAACAAAAATCAGTCTAGAACGACAGAGAAAAGTATTTTTTATAAAGAAACTTATATTTCGGCTAGTCAAGCTAGCCTTCTTCAGAGTTGTTACAAAGATGAGCTTCAGAGTTCGTTATAATTGTTACACGGTGGTCACGTGACAAAATTTGAATACCAGTATTCAGTATCAGGCATCGCTTAGTCATTTTGGGTCCTTTCCATTTTTTAATCATCTGTTTATTTAGTGCAATCCCTGTTTCTCCTAATAGTTTTATTCTCTATAAATGCTACTGAGATGAAGTCTAACAGATGGAGACAACGTATGGACTGCATCATTATTGAATGGCTCCCAATCAATCCAAGCTACATTTGATTTATCATTAATGGGATTTGTAACCCATTTTGTACACTTGACAAATTTTGCTACTCTTGACTCAATACCCCTACTTAAAAACGATGCCCTTTGTCTACTTTTGCCCCCCTCTGACTCTCGGCAGTCCCCTTTTTTCAATCATCTGGCGACCAGCCTGGCACCAAACAAAATTTTTGTACGTTTTGGGACTTTTTAGAAAACTATGCACTACAGCTGAAACTGGATTGGTAGTGAAATGAGTAGTGTGCACTTTGCGCAAAATTGTCGATAAAATTGACCGACAACGAATAGCTGTTGTATGTAAAGCATAGCATTGGGTAATTAAGAGAGTCAAGATAGTCTTCAAAGTACTCAAATCAGACGTGCAAAATAGTTATTTACATGGGATTCATATCATTTCACTGATATGGACCAAATGGCTTTTTAGACAAGTAGCATTTCTCTTGGCAATCATTCAAAAACTTCGAAAATATAACAATACAAAACCCGCTTTGCTGGGGATCTCAAATTATTATTTTTTATCCTCATTTAAAAACCATCCACCTGAACAAGATAACCTTTGTACTTGCTATGGTGCTGTACAACCACGAAGTTTACGGCATAAACACATCGTACTGTTCTCGAAGAAATTACCAGGAACCTTACCACTACCACCGGCCGACTACACAAGAATAAGCCTAACATTACAATATAACATTTTGTACCGTATCACAGGAGAGAGAATTTAAGAAATGCTTACTCTAACTCGAAGTTTACGAGTCCTCGACGGACTTGCAACATCAAGAGTAGCAAAAATCGTACCACGTACAAGTTTGAATGGACTTTCCTCGTTAGCAACAAAACATTACGAAAATGCAGTTGACGTACCACAGGACCTTGCTGACGAGCACATATTTACTGAACAGCATCTAGAGCTTCGCAGAAGCCTGAGGAAAATTATCGAGCAAGATATTAACCCATATGTTGATGAGTGGGAGGAAGCCAGGCAGTTTCCCGCTCATACTGTCTTCAAGAAACTGGGAGATGCAGGATTCTTAGGAGTAACCAAGCCTGTTGAATATGGAGGATCGGGACTGGATTATTCTTACAGTGTTGCAGTGAACGAAGAGTTAGGTAAGCATGAAACAATTGGATTCAGAAGAGATACGTTTGTTAGTGAGTTTCGCAGAAAGGCATTAACTCGTTCTGGCATATAACATACGGTACATTAATATTTTAACATAGTTGTATACAGTTCTAGCTTTCGGTACGAGTTTAAGTTCTCTGTAACAAAGTTTTCCAGTCTTGACAACACCGAGCTTCCAAGGAACCTAAGAGACAGGGAACCAAAGTCGAAGACATACTTGACGTTCTATATTTGTCATTATAAACCTTAAAACTATGTGTTAAGTCTACTGATTGATTCTAGTTATTCCATTTTAAGTTAGGCCTTCCTAAAGCGAATCATTGAATTAGTTCATAACACAAGAGAACTATAACTCGTCTAGGGCAAGAAGCCTTAAAAGTGACAAAATGGAGAGATATCATGTGTTGGAATAGATGCCCCGGGTGGTTGAAGGGGCATGAATCTGTATGAGGGTCTCTTGATTATGCCATTGTTTACTGTCTGTCTACTGTACACATGGAGACACATTCAAGCCATTAGGAGGCTACTCATCTACAAGTTAGGAAAGTCAACTGAATGGTTAGCAGAAGCAAAGTGCTTTCAACTTTGCCAAAGGATTACACAAGAGAAATCAAAAGCAAGAGGGCAAGATATAGTTGTGAGGTAGAATTTTAGGTGCTGCAGAAGGGTTTCATGTTTCAGTGGATTTAGATACGAAAGCTGTGCTAGTGTTTGGGTGATGACTGCTGTGGTAATTGTCAGAGCCACCAAAGTTTAATGAAAAGTTTACATGCCTTCAATTGCAAAGGGTTAACTACAGTTTTGATTACCCTAAAGCTCATCAGTGATATCAGGAAGGGAATCTATTATTATATTGCTCTATGCTCTGATAAAAGTAAAATAAATCATGACAACTGTGGTAGCTCGCTGCAAGGGTGATGTACAAGGTAGTACCATATGGTAATCATCTCAAGGGAATGTAGGAATAAAATTCCCTATAGAAAAAGTCCCCAATAAAAAGGACCATACATAAAAAACCTGTAAGTAAACCTCCCAGTTAAGTATCCCTGGAGTAAATATTCCCATTTTCAGATATCATCCACCTTTCAAAATATCCCAGTACATTGAACATGATCCAAATTAGAGCTAACTTCCTACAAAACGTGAATTTTTATTTATTAAAACCTTTACTTTAATAGCATATTTATTCATTATTATCTGAAGTAAGTCAATAAGATGTGATATTATTTCACTAGAAAGTATTTGTTTTAGCTATATATAATTGTGGCTTTTTCATGTGACCCTGACTTTGTCATTATAGTTTGTATCAGCCATTATGAATTCTTTGGACTATACTATTGCTGCAGCTATGCTATATTAACTGTGCACACATAATTTGAGCACTGCAGCAGCATGAAATATGATTTCTTTAAACTATTTCCGTGCAATATTGCATGCTTCATAGCTAGAATCTAGTCTCAACACTTATATCTGCATTGGTGAGCCTACAAAGGGCAAAACAGTGATTTGTATAAGGTAGAGCCTATTAATACTAAGCAGCCATAAAAAAGTGAGTTACCACAGTAACCATAGGTTTAGACTCTATTCTGTCATGCCCACCAGACCTCAGTATATATATTAAAATGTTTTATTCATTTATTTTTTAAATATTACTGCTGGAAATTATACATTTCTGATAAATTAGTAGCAAGTTGCTCATTCATGTTTCATGCATGTGTTTATCTTTTTCATTTTTATTTATACTACTAACATTGAAATATATACTTTGCATTGTTTGTTGTTTCTTTGTTTGTACAGGTGCCATTAATTGTGGAGGCATTCCCATGGCAATTAGTGTGCAGACAGACATGTGTACTCCTGCCTTAACATTATTTGGTTCTCATGAACTAAAGCAACAGTTTCTTGCACCTAGTATTGCTGGTGATATGGTTGGATGCATTGGTGTAAGTGAGGTGGGGGCAGGATCTGATGTTGCAAGTATCAAAACTAATGCAGTCAAGAAAGGAGGTATTGTTGTTGAGTTCATTTCCTTTATTGTGAGTTAGTTTTAATTACCATGTTATTAGAAACATTCTTGTGGAAATCAAAACATTGGAACATTTGGTATTGATCATGGTAATTGTGTAACCAAAATACAAGGATCTCCTGATGACAAACCCCATTGTGAGATGCACAGTTATTGAGGGCTCTCATTAGGAGACTAGCCAATTCATGGAACTACCTTGTTATCACGAGGTATGATCTTTTGTGATGTATATCTGAAACTTATATAATGGAATCTCAGTTGAATGTAATTTGTATCTGTTTTTGTCACACATAAAGTTTTTATAAAGCACTACATACGTAGTCACAAGTACCTTTTGCTAATTTACCCCATACTTAGACATATTTATTCACATATGTAGATATATATATATATATTATAGAGAGAGAGATATCTAAAAATTCAAAGGCAAGAGTCTTGCAAAAATATAAAATTCAAAAAATTAAACAAGACATTAAAACTAGCTTTCAAGCTTTCCATTCTTCAACAGGTCTCATATTAATATATATGAAAACCATTTATAGAGTCTTATATTGAATTTGGTCTGGTTAGCTGACTCTCTTTTGTAGCATGGTAGTTGGTATTGTCCGAAAATGTTGTAGAACTGAAGGGTCAGGTTAAAGTTTTTGCTGTTGCCAATAATAAGACATAGATACATGATTGGCTTTTGCATCCAATTGTCAGCTCATCAATTTTTTATGCAGGTTTCCTGGTAGTGCAGTCCTTTGAACTACGCTATCCAGTTTGTAACTGTTCAGTTGTTTATACACCATTCATTATTACATAATCATCTTTTCTCTGCAAATGTTAACACTTACTCAAAAAATGATGTTGCAAATTGCTTCTGTGGAAAACAGCACCAAGTTATTACATGTGAGGATTAAAATGCTTAATGTCTTAAAACACATCCAACCTTATAAAAATGTTGAAGCTGCAGGAATCAGATACAATTTTCATTCATTGTTGTATGCTATATGAGACATTTCATTGAATCAGCAGGAAATTGATAAAGTTATGAAAAGCCTTCTTTAGGTAAATAAAGCAAAATATAGAGGCTTTTTTGTGGAAAAGAACTTGTTCTTCAGTTAGGGAATGATAAATATTATTTCAGTTGTCAAATTGCATTTCATCAATGTTGGCCACATGCAGACAACATTTCAGAAACTATATGTGATGGTTTATCTGCTTTCCCAAGCTTCATTTTCAACGAGACGTTAATAATGATGTTTGCAGTTATGCTAGGTGAGGGACCATTTGCGAGTGGAACATCAGGAAGAGAATGGTCAAGCCAATCATATTTTACATAAATAATCTTTTATAATAGTCAACCCATGCATTCAACTGATGCTCATCACTGAGGGAAAACTCTCCATCTACTAAAGACCCTATTGTATTTATAAATGTAATATCCAACCTCTTATGATGAATGAAGTTTAAACAGTAGCCTCAAAGGTGAAATCAACAAGGCTTAATGGTGATGATGATATTGACCCCTTTTTTGAAGATTTTTAGCAGAAAAATGGGTAATTATTATTTCAATTTTTCATCACACTGTTGTCTGATTTGATAGGATATAACAAAAATTGTCTGAAATAAATATATGAGTACCATCAAAAAGTGTTGCACTACTCCAGCTTAAACAGATTCATGACTTTATTTTGTCCCATCATTGATCATGTAGTTCTATCAACTTTTATGAGTTGTTAAATATAAAATCTTATTTACCTTGATGATTGTTCCTAACATGAACTAAAATTGCATAAATTAGCAAACTTGTTGTTTTACTGCTGTTGCAACAATGATCTCAATATTTTTTGCAGTTTTTAATTAGTCAACATTCCCATATTGACTCCAATACAATCAGCACCACCTCTGCATGGATGTTATTAGACTTGCTTGTATATCACTCATATAGTTGCAGAAATAGCCATGTTATTCTCAAGTGTGTATACATAGAGGTTGACACTTTATAACTTCAACTTACATCATTTGTTTTGTTGAATGAACCATGAAATCGCCTCATTTTTAGATGACTACATCATCAATGGAGGAAAGATGTGGACGACCAATGGAGGACAGGCAGATTGGATGTGCATTCTTGCTAATACATCTGAAGGTGCTCCTCATAAGAATAAATCATTGATCATTATCCCAATGAATACACCTGGAGTGACTGTAGCTAAGAAGTTGGAGAAACTTGGCATGTGGTCATCAGACACTGTACAGACCTACTTTGAAGATGTGCGTGTACCACAGAAATATTGTATTGGAGAAGAAGGAAAGGGATTCATTTATCAGATGATACAATTTCAAGAGGAGAGGCTTGCTGCAGGAGCACTAAGTAAGCCATTGTAACAAACATTAATATTAATAAAATGATTCTCAGATTGAAAGTTATGCAACAATATTTTTGGTTAAATAAAGCCAAGTACATGTATAATAAAAACATACTAGGGTGTAATTGGGATACAGACATTCCAATAATGATTGTGTAAAGCAGTTTGGTGAAGCACTTTTGCTCTTTCGGAATTTAGGGAGGGGCAAAAATTGAAGTTATTTGAAGTTGCTTCCTTGAAACATCTATTGATGCTCTATACTCCTAGTCACAGCCAACCAGTTGTGTTTAATGCAAATCAGGTCATTAAACGATGTGATTACAGTTTTGAAATTTAGCTTTCTAAAGCTAGTTTTTTGCAGTTATGTAAGTAAGTCTGCATTGTTACTTTATTCCAGAAATGTTAGGCCAGACCTCAAAGACAGAGAATCTACCCAATAAATATAAAAAGTTAGAATAGGATGTAAAAATTAGGTATTCCTTCTTGTATTCACAACTGTATGTTGGTTGCTAGTTACTGTTATTATAAGCATTTCTTGGGCAGAAAATATGGACATATCTAAGCGATTTAACGCAACCAATGTCAAGCCTTATTCCTTCAGTAGCCCGAGAAAAAGAAAAAATTGAAGTAAATCATATCTTGAACTTTTGTAGTGCAATGTTTTCCATTTCTCGTAACCCCTTAGGGAGACTCCAAAATTTCAACTGTTTGTAGAAAAGTGAAAATGTCTTGAAATTTGCCAACATAAATGCTCTCATCATCAACTTGAGTGTAATTGGTGTCCTCAATTGTATTAAAACATATAATATACTATTATGAACTTGTTCAAGAATGGACGTGAAAATCATATTCAAAATTTGACAGTACCTAAGTGCCAGCATTCCCGTTTCTTTTTCAAATGTAAATAGCGAGATCCTCTTTCTTTTTCAGCACTTATTTTACTGGAAAAAGTAATCAATGAAACAGCCAAATATTGTGCACAAAGAAAGATATTCGGAAAGCCAGTCTTGGACAATCAAGTTGTTCATTTCAGACTTGCTGAACTTCAAACAGAAGTGGAGTTACTTCGATCACTGCTGTACAGGGCAACAGGTTAGTTACGTTATGCTTATTGATTCATTTTCCATCAATTTGAAGTAATTTGCAGTTTATGTGTGACAGTTGTGAAACCCAAGTAAGTATCTTATTGTATAGTAAATATGAATCTAGTTATTATGAGATGCAGTTTTCATATTGGGAAAATATCTTTCAGCGAAAAGAGTTAAGATTTATTCGAATGTTCAAATGTTGTAGTTGTTCTTCGGGTCCAAGTCACTAAAGCAGTAAAAGTAGCTTCTGCTTCGCAAATAGTTGACAAGGTCCAACAATAAAAAGTGTTTCCCGTGCCCTCTGTTCAGAACAAAGGTAATATCAAAATTGTTACAAATTAGAAACAAATTGTAAAAGAAAGAAGGATCACAAACTCCTCCCAAATCCAAACTAAAATTCAATCAAGTTTGAAGAGATACTAGAAGAAAATGTCACCACTGGGATTCGAACCCGCGACCCAGGCATTCTCCACCAACTGAGCTATGGTGACCAGGGTAATAACACAGTTCACTTTTCCCTAGTCGCAACATTTGCTTCTGATACTCCATCGATGGACGTTGCATCCAGGTCTATGAGGTGCAAATCCCCAGTGGTGACATTTTACGTGTATCTAGTATCTCTCCCGAACTTGATATATTCAAATCCTCTCTTCTTTGCAATACTTTCAAAACTTTAGTTGTTAAACTACTCAAAAAGGTTCCAAATCCACGCTGTATTTTAAGGCTCCCGTGATCAGGCAATTCCCTTCTCTCCTAGCAACCTTTTACGTCATACTTCTCACATATTATTTGATTATTTTTATTGTTACTACTACTACTGCTGCTGCTGCTGCTGCTGCTGCTACTACTACTGCTGCTATTACTACTACTACTACTACTACTACTACTACTCCTACTACTGGTA
>JAAAKL020007429.1:0-16901 GCA_010016065.2 Carybdea cf. marsupialis auct. non (Linnaeus, 1758) | reverse complement strand
CTCCCCCATGTGCGCTTTCGTACGCTTTTGGGATACCCCTCCCCCCCTCAGAGCGTACGTACTTTTTGAATGACCCCTTTGCAAATGAGTCAATTGAAAAAGAGACCTCGAGACAAGAACTTACGTTGTCCATGGAGTGAGGAACAGCCTCATCTGGGTAACATATATTACGATGGGCTCAGGGGGTGCGGTGCACCAGTGCACTATATTACGAGCCGCCCCTGCTCTGGAACCTGTCGACATCTGTCAACGTCTGCTATAGATGTGATTGCTTTACTTAAACTAAAAATCTGAATAATCTAGGAACTCAAGATGAGACAAGTGAAACGGCAACTCTACATGTTAGGGGTTTATTGATACCTGGTTTGATTGGTACTTTTCATGATGCCATGCCACTATGCATCCTGTCTCAAGTAGAATGAGCTAGAATTTGACAAACGGCTTTATAGTGTTCAAATTCAACAAGAAGTCAGTAGAATAATATCATCATTATTACAAAGGCGATCATGGAGACGTAGAGGTTCTGTACTACGACGCTGGTTGGACGTAGATGTTTTTGTTAAATTAAACAGAAGAAATTCATGTACAAGGATATTTTTCCCATTTATGTAAAAGTAAATGTCACGAGCTTTCTAATGTAACACAAGTTAGTTTACTTATCAACTTGAGACATGGGTATGAGTTTGATGAAAACCCCCCGAGACAAAATGGTAGATTAAGTTTAAAGAATCCTTGAAAAGCTGATTTACACCCTACAATTTGGCCTGCTAATCGAGTCACTTGACTAACCCAGTATTAGTTGTCTTTGTAAATGGGCTCCACGACACGCTCAACTATTTAGGTGCGCTGATTGAGTAGTTAATGTCGACGAGAACATCCATTATAATATGCAAATGTGTTATGTTTATAATATTATAATATGCAAATGTATGTTATGTTATAATGTTATGATATTATGATAATCAGTGTTTTGTTATAGTATTATGATATGCAAATGTGTGTTATGTTATAATATGCAAATTTGTGTTGTGTTGCAATATAATTTGCAAATGCGTGTAATGTTTATAATACTATAATATGCAAATGTATGTTATGTTATAATGTTATGATATTATGATAATCTGTGTTATGTTATAGTATTATGATATACAATTGTGTGTTATATGATGCTATCGTAACCTTTTATCTCATCTTTGCATTTGCAAGTTAAAAGAAGCATTATGCCGATGCTTCTATACATTTGGTAGCTAATTTCTTAGGTCCGATTATCAAAGCATGATATTTATGTTAATTGGACAGCCTTACCACCGCAATATTTTTTTCAATTCTTGTAGTGTGTCGCCTTGGTTGATGAATATTTGATCCAACTTATCAAAACAATCGAGACTGTGCCACCAGAGCAAGTCTGCAAGGTAATTGTGAGTTTTAATTAGTTATTACTTCAAACAATAAAGATAATGCCATAATCCTGGATTTATTTGCTAGAGGAGAGGGACTTAATGTTATGTAGTGAGAACGTCACTTATTTTCACGTTGTTTTTTGTATAAATCAGATGACACAAATGGCTACCAAACTACATTTTCACGTGAGTAAAAACGTGCTGTTATCAATCAAGCTTAAAACGTGCGCTTTTGTAGCCATGCAGACCATCTTTCTGCCACCTACCAATCAGATCACTTCATAGCTTATTTCCCTTTCAACTCATGGCATCTCGTAGCAACTGTCAGTAATATCACGAGGACCGAACAATAAGGTTTTGGATTATGTTGTCAGACCATCGATTTTCATTTTGATTGGTTCAGCTACAGTAATTTATAATCAGTTGTGATCCAAGCTTCAAGCTGCGGGACCTAGCGGCCAGGCTACACACAGCGTATCTAAGTGTTATGTAGCTGGCTACTTGTAACCTAGTTTGTTGTCAGTTTTTAACGCCATCAGAGATATTAGACTCGAGTATGGCAAACAGTAAGAAAATAGTTCTGGCACGCTTTACTGTTCCGGAATGGCAGTGTTATTGTTAACATTTATGGTCTTCTAGTATAAACTAAAATAAAGAAAGCTTTTATCTATCCAGCGGACAGTGGGGGTCTAGAAGTCAGTTTGTTGTTTTTATTGTTATTGTTTGAGATTACCAGACAGTGGTAGTGTTAGTTGTATATTTTGACGCTGAGAAGAAAAGGAAGAATATCACGAAATCGAGGCAAAGTTTTTGTTATAAGTTTTTATTATTGTGGGTGAAAGCTACTGGTATAACCATCTTTTTTTAGGGTCAGGCCGTCCATTTTAGTGAAAGCTTTCGTGGATAGAGCCATTAAACACGATCGTTACTTGACTTAAAAGATTGCGTTACGCAAACAAATGAATTTCGACAATCTGCTTCTTCTGCAATTAAGTAAGAAAGAGCCTAGAAAAATTGGAAAATGGCACAAATGTGGACGGAAAGCTTATGTTGCCCAGAGTTGATATATGACATTGTTTCCCCAAAGCTCCATGTTTATTAAACTTTTTATACTGTAGCATAGCGTCAAAGGAATTCTATGTAGGATTAGAAATGCGGTTGTGAAGTTATATGTAGATAAGGGGCAGCCCCCCTCCGAGAAAAAGGCCACAGCAGAATAGGGTTAATCTTGAGCATATACAAAAGCTTGGGGTGGGTTGATGGTAGGTGTTCGTCATCTAGTAGCATAGTAAAAAATTGACTTGCAGATAATCACCCCTTTTGTTTGTTTGCTATCGCTTTTAAGTTTATGTGCCGATGTCTTGCGCTGTCAATATTTTGAAGAAAGCGTCAGTCATTCCTCGAATCACGTCCTCTGTAATGAACCCAGGTATACAGGGTTTATGATATGAAGGAAGTTATTGTATCCCAGGTGATACCAATAGGTTAAAATATGTGTTTTCAGAGACGAAGTAAATTTAGCCCAACTACCACTAGTTAATGAAAAGCAATACTTCTGTTAACGCACGTGCTGATAGAACGTTCTAAGGGCTCGTACATAAAGAGTAGTCATGACAGAATATTCGAATACTTGTCACCTGATTTAAACGAGAAGGCATACACAGGCGAGAAGGTATTCCAAAGGGTACAACACCATGGTCATTGCAAATATTAATAAAACTGAGATTACTCGGCGATAGAATCTGATAAACGGGACGTGATCCAATGACCGCTGTGTCATGAATCCAGCACCTTAATAATTGTACCAAGTGACTGCGATTGTCAAGTGACACTATTTATAATGATGCAATATGTAATGTAAGCTTTCCTTGCTTGTTTTATTTCAGGAAATTGGTCTGTGCAGCAGTGGTAGGAAGATCCTTCTTGGTGGAAAGAAGTGTATGTGGGGACCTAAGTACTGGTGTTCAAGTGAAGCAGCGGCAAGGTCATGTAAGGTAGGTGCTGGCCTGTGGCCTATGCTCAGAATATGAAGTCAGTTTGTTTCGTCCACTGTCAGCCAATAGGCAAAAGTTCGTTTTAATTGAATGACCTCCCCCCTCCCCAATAAGATGACTGTTATGTCTGCATGTCTGTAATGACCGCGTTAGTACGAAGTCCCATGAAATAGAGCTCAGTGAAGTACATTAAAATCCTTATGTAAAATGCGAAGACATACGACTTTCGTAATCTTATTGCATAGGTGCCATCCGGAAGCAGTCTGGCTTTTAGTATACAGTTGATAAAAAAAAACACCGTAAAATGTTAGTAAACTTTGCTTAAGTGATTATTTTAAAATTATTTTGTTGACATGATAATTATACACACGCAAAATTTAACACTGTTTTTTCTTACCCAATTAAACCTTGAGGTATTTTTGCGACTCCATCTGATCAATTTTGCGTAAGCACGTTAGTAGTGCTTACTAATATGGATAGAATCAACGACTTTACTGGCTGATCTTACTACGTAAGCTCACTTTAATGCGTGTCTCAGTGACGTGGCCGTCTCACTTCCCCTTCCTACTCACTTCCTCACTCACCAGTACCTTCTTAGTATAAATGACCGACTGAATGGACAACTAGCTAGCCCACTGATATATTAACAGAATTTTGAAAAGATTCTACAGACGTAGAAAAGTATATCACTAAGGGGACCCCATTGCTGACATGTTTCTCCGATGTATGTTCAAACTTATTATTTCAAATTCTCTTCTCTGCAAAACACTTTTCAACTTAAAATGTTGATAGCATAATAGGCTGGATGGCAGTCCTTTCACGGTTAAGCTAACTGGCGCAGAGAGGCTGGTCTCAAAAATTGCGTACAGCTGGGTGCGATGTCCTTCCACGGGCAAGTCAACTGGCGCAGAGACGCAGGTCTCCAAAATTACGTACAGCTGGATGCGATGTCCACCGGTGGAGTATCAGAAGATAATGTAGCGAGTAGATAAATGTAACATATTTTAAGTGGGGTGCACCCAGCTCAGTTGGCAGCTGCGGATGTGTGGGTCTTGGGTTCCTACCCCCATTGCTAACACAATTTCCTATATCTCTAGTATCTTTTTAAGCTCATCATTTCTGATCCTCCCTCCTTTTAAATTAACAGAATTAAGATTTGTAACCATTACTTAACGTCTTACTTTCTCCTCAGGCTTATGAACACTGTGTTGCCAAGAAGTGGAAGGTCTAAAGAAACGCGAATCATTGCATCAGTCAGTAGAGCATTGGCCACAGAAATACTTGGTTCTATGAATCCAGCATTCCAATGTGGCAGCTGATAGTTTTTTACTAATTTTACTTTAGTAGGGGTCTTTATAATAATAGTACATGATGAAGTTTACTTTTTTATTCTTGTGTACGTATCGTAGGAGCATGAGGGTAGGAAAGCAAATATGTATTCTTACTTATAAAGGGAGCCTCTTATATATTTTGCCGTTGCTGCATATAACTGCAGGAAAGAGGAATTTTGCAGTCGATTTCCTGCCGTGTAATTAGCCATGGGTATGACATTGATTTTATATGAAGAAAGAATTTGTAATTAAGATCACAACTTGTAATTTATCATAGCACGTTTACTTCATTTAGCGCTGTAGCTCTTATTAGAGTTTTGAATTTATAGGTGTTGTGTTTATTTGATGGCTGCGCTTATTGGCGGGCTTCTCTTTTCTTGTTTGAGTGGGAGCAGTGCTTCTTTGCAGGAGGTGCTTATTGAAGGCTCGTCCGTATACGAGGGCTTTTGTAATTCAAAGCTTGCCCGTATTTACAGCCTGTGTCTATCTATAGCCCTTGTTTACTTCCCGTCTTTGCGTCTGCAATGAACAAGGATGTGGTGCTTCGGGAAGACGGAGGAGTGAAGGTGCAGATTACCGTGAATATGTTAAATGGCTATTGTTATTCCGTGAATTTATACTTGAAGAAACCTCCTTTATGTGACTTTTTGTGGGTAAAATGGAGCCCAAGATTATTTTGAAGGATGATCGATGACAAGATAAAGGAAGGACTTCGTGTTTTTTTACTATTCTGCATACCTGCATCACAAATGCACGTATTTTGAACGAAGAACCTAGAAGAAGCCGTACATGCATTGTGGTAGCTATGAAAATGCAAAGCGACTTCAAGTCGATTACTGCCAGGTCGTGGTAAAGGGCACTAACAGTCTACCATAGCAGGAACTATTACTGCTTAGCCGCTGTGGGGAGGACTAGGGTAGCATTGGTTCTAATTGGATGACTACACAAAGTCCGAGAGGCGGCCTAGCTAGAAGGTTAACCTCTTCCAGTGGCACGATGGCCACCTTCTTCTAGTCAAGGTTATGAGTTGCTTATAGGAACAAATTTGCTGTTTGGTGTAACAATTCCTAAAGGGTAGCTTCTATTTCGCGCTGACTGGCTTTTTAGGGGGAGCGGGATAAAACGAATCTACACCCTTTTCTGCGGAATAGTTTATTTTCTTTATAACCCACTTGTTAAACACGTTTCAAACACAGCGCTAAATCCAGTAATATAGCAGAAACCTTTTGCACTATTTGTAAGTTAGATACTTCAGTTTGTACAATTTTACGTATGTTACCAGTTCAGGCTGCAGTGATCACTCATGTTCATCGAAATATAAACTTAAAAGTGTGTCTTAAATGATCGACTGTTTTTTTGTGTAGTCCTCCTTTTTATTCTAGCGCTTCACTTCACGTTCTGATTTTAGCACTGCAAGCACGGTGTTTTAAAGCGGCTATAGTACTGTTTAAGATGTTAGAAAACAGTCATGACAGTTAAGTATTTTATGTCATCGAATTACAAGGAGTGATTATACTCATTATTCTTTACATGGTGGTTACTTGAGCGATGGTGGGGAGCAGATTGCGTATTTTAAGGTGTGAATGCTCACATCTCATAAAGGTTAGAGTAATGGAAGGCCTCGAGAAATTTGTAGGCCCATGCGCTTCAGGGTTTTGATATTTTAGTCCCAGACATTTAACTAAGGCATTTTGGTACCATAATGTAATGAGTACACGCCCAATATGAGGTGGACTTGTGGAATAATACAGTAACGGGGACAACTGGAATTTTTAACTTCCTTGCCATCTAATCATTTTGTAACTTCAAAGAAAAATAGACGGCACGACATTACGCAGCGTTCTCGTTGTTTTGTACCCTTTACAGTCGGGACAGCAAGATGAGATAGTGAATGCTAGTAAAGAGGATTTAGAACTTCGTAATTGTTACATGGCTTTCACGATATGCTACTCCGTCGGTATGAGGTATGATCAAATGACAATGCTCCACATTGAGCCCCGAGATCATCAGTCATGAATACTGAACAGTCTGCTCGGCATCGACAAGTAGGAAGGCTTGCCTTTATAAACTGTTCTACATGTCTTTGAAAGGTCAGCATTGGGGTAATCAATCACTTCGAACCCCATCGGAAGTTGTGGAATTTACACATCTAACGAAGACTTAAAAAACGCCGAACGTTAGCAAGATGACTTCATTGATGCAGATTTTTAAATAGGGAAATTACCATTTCATTAGTAGAGAATTATTTTTTAAATCAAATAATTTTTTTAATAATACAATCTCGACCCTAGTTATAAACACCTCCATCAAACAGGAGCCAGATCTTGAAGTTTCTTGATTTAATAAACGCCGTGGAATTTATCTGCAGAGTCGCAGCATGTCACCACAAGGAATCTGTAGTCCTGCCAACCTTTATTATATGATTGACCTCAATGACCAGTATCAAGTAAATCGATCAATACGAAACACATTTAAGGAGATACTAGAAGGAAGATAAATAATCAATATCGGGATTTGAACCCCGGACCCACGCTATCGCGTCGAGTTGCTCTTGCAGCTCGTGCTATGATGACTTAATAACATACCTCATTTTTCTCTAGTCGCCATATTAGTTCACAATCCTGCACCTGTGACCTTCCGAATCAAACTAGACACAATTTTGAAGACTAGCCTCTGTCCTATGTGACGTGACCACGGCAGGCCTGTTCGAATCCTAGTGGTGATAACTTTCCTTTAGCATTTCCCAACGACCTGGCATTTGAACCCTTCTTCTCTCAAGACAAAACCACAGTGTAAGCTACAGAGATCATTACGCAAACATGGTGGTGGTAGTGTGAGCGGGGTGGTATTGGGGTAGGTGATGGTAGTGAGGGTGGGTGGTAGTGGGGTAGGTGATGTTAGTGAGGGTGGGTGGTAGTGGGGTAGGTGATGGTAGTGAGGTAGGTGATGGTAGTGAGGATGGATGGTGGTGGTGTAGGTGATGGTAGTGAGGGTAGGTGGTAGTGGTGTAGGTGATGGTAGTGAGGATGGATGGTGGTGGGGTAGGTGATGGTAGTGAGGGTAGGTGGTAGTGGGGTAGGTGATGGTAGTGAGGATGGATGGTAGTGTGGTAGGTGATGGTAGTGAGGGTGGGTGGTAGTGGTGTAGGTGATGGTAGTGAGGATGGATGGTGGTGGTGTAGGTGATGGTAGTGCGGGTAGGTGGTAGTGGGGTAGGTGATGGCAGTGAGGGGTTATGCTTGATGATATCAACAGAATTGTAGTAACAAGGAAGGGTGATACATATGCTCTTCCATATGGATACATTGAATGAAATTAATGTGAACATTACTATGCATAATTATGTATTTGCTTATAAATAGCCCTTTCCACACTGTCGACCTAAATCAGACAAACTAAATATTTAGGTCGTCTGTTTAGATCGTCAGTGTGGATACGGTGCACGACCTACAATCCTGGACTAATAGAAGTTAAACTTTTACTAAATTTCGGTGAAAATGGGGCAAATCACACAAGACACTTGCTACATGAAAGGGGTGTTCAGGTCTGGTATTATTTGTTTTCTATACCTCTCCACTTAGCAGCACGGACATCTGACATGCAAGTGCACAAAATGCTCGTTTTCAAAGTGAACAATATTTTGGAACGGGGGTTGGGGAAACTGTAACATTTCATAGTCCAAAGTTGTAGGAGACAAGTCAAGTGACTTTAGATCATGGAAATTTAGCTCATCAGTGTACAAACGGTGTTTAGACGATCTTTAAGCAATGATCTTTCAGTCGATCTAACTAAGGACACAGACAGCACAGCAGTAAGACTTTTTCGAAGAGTAAACGAGTGAAGAATGAAGTCATCAAAACAAAAGATAAACAAATAGCAACAGCACTACTTTTCAACTGAGCAATCAACTAATGTGCGTCACTACAAAAGGTGTCAATTGGCTCGTCACTTTAGATGGTCCGGTATCCACACATAAATTTAGGTCGACCTAACTTGACCTAGTGTGTCCATTGGACGAACCAAATTCGACGCTCTAAAGCGGTAAACTTTTAGATCGTCTCCGTTTCCATACTGACGGTGTTAAGCAATTAACTAAAATTTAGGTCGTCTGATATTTCGATCGCCAATTTAGATTGACAGTGTAGAAACGGTGTTACTAAATAATAATAAATATAATAATAATAAATATAATAAGAATAATAATAATAAATTGGAAAATGATTGGATGTGAGAGTTCTGCGCCACCTAAAAATAAGGTGGAATGAGGTACAGCCAATCAGCGCGATTGAAAGTGAGGTGGAGCCAATCAGAGCGCTAGAAAGTGAGGTGGAAACAATGAGAATGATTTTTATCCTTCATCAATGTTTAGTGATAACGTCGTTAACTATACCGGAAATAATACAATAACATCCCTTTGCGCTGTTAACGATTACCAACGGATGCTAATAGACTGGCATCTACTGTTTATAACGAAGGTTCATACTTATGTTTAAAAAGTATACAGATATAATTTTGCGTTGCGCACTTAAATAATTGTGGATGTGATAATGTAATGCATTGTTCTCCAAGGTTAATAGACGGGCGGGAAATTCAAATGAGATAGTTTACAAAGGAGTTTGTATATTGCAACGGTATTGTATTTGCAACGTCCTTCTTTAATACATTTGGTGGCTTTTAAAAAAGCCGTTTGAAGATGGTTGACAGGAATTGAGTTCTTCAGTACATTCGATGGCTTTTAAAAAAGCCGGTTGAAGATGGCTGACAACTTCATCTCTCCGCTAAATAACACATCATGAAAATCCAAATCGGCAGGACTTCCCTAATGTTGAGGGATGGCGTAGTGTCCATGTGGTGGAGAAGAAATGCCATCGTTTAAAAGGTAACGTTTATCGTCGTAGCAGGACAGGGAAGTTTTCTCTATATTAATTGTGAACAGATGGTGGTAGGAGAATCGAACTTGGTGCATTGAGTGCTTGAAAGTGATCTGCGAAAAGAGGCAAAGTTGTAGTCCTGATGAGTACTTTCCTTCTTTACTACTTGCTTCTTAATACCCTTAGCGGTCTTCTTTTCCTTGCCACCAAAGTTTAATGAGTACATTTTAGGACGTAAACCTACAAGTTCTTCCATGGGTATTGAGGAGAGTTCATCCTTGAATTTCCTGATGAACTTCCTGTTTTCGTTTGAACGCAGAGGATGAGAGGTCGGGTAGTCAGAGAAGTCGAAAAGGTGTTTGGACAAGCTCATACCTGAATAAATGTCTGGAGAAGTGATTCTGTAACACGGCGAGTCTGTAACTGTAAAAAGAAGAGTACTTCGATTGCCTGGGTAGAGTGCTTTTACATATTCATTAAATCTTTAGAAAAATCATGGATAGCAAAACCAAGAATAGGACGATTTAGGAGCACGGTTGCCTTGTGAGAGTTCACAGCCACTAGAGAAGGAGTAAAACGTTTGAAAGATTAAAAGCTTGGTTTCTTACCGATGAACTTCATTCGACGTGGATTTGACATAAGTTCAATGCTGTGATGACGTTTGATATGATATTTTGCAATGTTTTCCCATAGACAGCGTTGCTGAGGAGTTTGAAGAGATCTTTTTCAAAGGCATAAGTGGCTTGGGCTCGCATTCTTATGTTGAAATCGATGCATGATTTCACCCAAAGACTTTGGTAGATGGAAAGAATTTGATATATTTTCTTTTTAATTTGAGGCCATGACGAAGGTAGCATTGTAGAGTTCTGTAATGAAGGATATAATTATACTTGTTATCGAATATGGTGGTTAGCTTGGTAGGCGGTGGACCATTAACCTTCAGTGAGTTTTTGAGAGCAAGTTGATAGGGAGTCTGGGTCATCAACTAGTACAGATTCTAGAGCAAATGGATAGTGAACATGAGAACCGTGAAGGTGTGCAGGGTACTCCAGGTAGACCCCCAAAATATAGCATATCTCGTCACCTTCACCAACTATATTAACATCAATTTCTGAGCTTGACGTGGTCCAAGCCAGTCGAATCCACTGGTGGGAAGCGGTGGCATCATGACCCAGCGGTAAAGGTTATTCGCATCCCAGTACATGATGTAATCTAAGGAGATTGAAAGGTCGTAGTTTGAAAGGAGAGGATTATTTGCTTTTGCATGGCGATGATAAATAATGGACGTCTGTCTTTAAGTAAAGGTCATGATGCTCCCCTAAATCAGCAATTTGGAAAGTATTTCAGACATCAAAGGCATGATTGTAGTCTTCTTGAGAGATGGTGTCCTTGGAGAGATGGCTATAAATGGAGTCAATTGGAGGTAAGGAGGTTTCTTTAAAGCGGTTTCAGTCCCCAACACGCTGGTAGGGATAGATTCCTTTGCGTAGTAGAAGCGAGAGATGTTCTTGCTTGTTCCACTGCCATGTCTGATGACCCCGATTGTCGGAAAGATTGGACGATGAAGTGCCTAGGGACGCCAACAAAAACTGAGCAGAATCTAAGAATCGGAGCCCTCCAACCTCAAAAAAAAAGTACTTTTCCATATCATTTGCTATTCAGCTCAACTTACCATGGTGCGGTTTGTACCCATGGAGGAAAAGATGACTATCACAGCCACGTAGGCTGTGCAGGATTAACAGAATTTATTGAGGCGATAATTTAACTTACACTCATTGTGGGCGGCTCCACGATACTTCCCGGTTATGTGGCAGTGATCGAGAACTTTATCTGCTCCAAGCGGCTGTTCACATATATGGCAAGTGTTGGCTATCCGACTTGATTCATTTTCTTGGGATGACTAAGAACTTCACGAATGTTCTTCTCCTCTTCTTTTAAGGCATCTACAAAGTGTGTGGAAATATCAGGTCCTTGGTATATAACAGGTGGCAAAGTATGATCCGAATCCATAGAGACAGTATAGAAGCAGCATCCACATGGTCAATGATGATGAAACTGTGTGGTACTTAATTCCTTTGGCTTACGAGCACAAAACGCGATTAGATCGAGTAGGCATTCAAAATCAGCATAAATCACGAAGGGATGTTTCAGCTGATTCTGAGTCTTAGTAAATAAGAGAGTTGCCTCCTTTTCCTTGTGGGTAGTTGGATTCTTTGAGCTCCATGTTGTTGACACAGGAGATGATTATCCAGTGACAGTTTTTGAACAAAGGCTTGTAGACAGTAAGGCCAGGAATATTGTGCACCATTATGATTTGAAAGCTGACCGATGAGAAGACGTGACGTGGATAGGATGAGACAATAGTGGTACTGAGTGTCCTTTAAGAAGACAAGCTGGTTAACATGATGAAATCTTTCTTTTTCTTTACTTACATAAAGCAGAAACACCTCGTTGTTTTCCCATCCGAATACGTTAATTGAGATGGAAGGATTCTGTTTCTCAAATTAAGAAACTGATTCAACTTGCATAGGAAAGGGAAGTCCATCGACATTGAGTTCATCTTCATAGGGGGGATAATTAATAACTCTATAAGGGTGATTACCCCATTCCACAGGATGAAGAGAAGCTATAATAGCCCAGAGGAAGCATATATTCTCACTGTTTTCAATGTTCAAAACTGCTTTCCTATCACGAAGGGTTTTCGGGAGAGGAAGGTATGTTGATCCAGAGAGAGGCGGTACCTTGACAATACCAAAGTCTAATTTTGATAATTTTTCAAAAAACCCATCCTGATCCATTATGTAAAAGGTATTCAATAGCAGAAACGTGTGCTTGTTGCGACTCTTCGAGATCCCTTTCAAATGTAGCAGAAGTGTATGCTGAAAATGAGGTTGTTCGAAACATGACCGGAGGATTCGTCAGTACAGTAATATCATTTCCTTGATGAAAAAGAACCTCCACAGAAATGAACCACTTGATCCTTTGAGGAGGATGAATGTACTCCCCTAAAAATGGTGGAAGCTGATGAATTACTTCACGGAGTAATTGTAATGGTAGTCTTGTGTGTCTGGAAAAACAAACTGGTAATCAACAATTGCACACTCCAGTGCATCCTCTAGGTGAAAAAGAATGAGCTTTTCAGCCTCCAAACCTGCTCCTATGATTACATGTGGAGAAACGTCTAATACTTCTCCCTCCTCTCCATTGATGATGGCTTCATTGGATTGAGTAGCACAAGCTTCCATCTCTTCTCTTTCCCTCTTATACCGTTCAAAAGCAGTACAACAGGCAGCAATCTCATCCTCCTCTGTACGAGGTTTCTTTATCAAAGTTGGCTCCTCTTGGATAATCCTTAAGCTTCTTGTTTTCGATGTAATGTTTGATGGTGTTGAAGGTTCTATTGTCTTGCAAAACGTTTCTTGCAAGAGTTGCACTGAAATGGATTTTCGCCAGAATGTGTTCGAACTATCATCACGTGAAAAAGATTTTTGGCAAATACTGCAATATGCTGAGCCATGCCGTTTTCTATGGAGTAGAAAAGGGAAAAAATTTCCTTTTAAAAACCATGTTTTCACTCGTGATCACAACAACTTTTTCAAAATCAAGCGAATTCCTCTTTCGCATGAGATAAATAATTTCCCCAAGTAATGGTCATTAGTGTCAGGTTCATCGTAAATAAAAGACGTGGAAATAAACAATGAATTGTACGTCCTCACAAACAAATCATCATGTATTATGACGCTGAGGGGTATTTCTAATCCGTAGAACAGAAAAATTAGCAGGGGATCCATTTTGAAACTGTATCGTAATAGTTACGGGATGATGTGTAATTAGATATTATAGAAACAAAAGACAGCAATCTGCAACCCCACCAAAGACAAGTGTCCTTCAGTTGCTACTATACGATTACTAGTATGGTCTCTGTTCTAGTAGTCGCAACTCCTACTAGCCAATTTATACAAGCTTTCTCAAGGTTTCCTGGATGCTTCAAGAACAGCTTGTCGTAGAATATCTACAGTCACTGAGGCTGTTTTGACGAGAGAGCCGACAGTTTCCGCACAGACGCTTCTGGATTTTCTGAACCATAACCCTAGTAGGTATACTTTCCACGCTTGGCACTATGCATTGACAAGGGTTTGTATTCGGAGTGCCTTCTCCTAGACAGGCTGCCATTCAAGGCTAGCGAGCCCTGTCTGCCCACTTGCCAGTTATACCGCTGACGTTTCGGTCCCTCATACAAACTTTGCCTATGGCTAGCAGAGCTGCTCACCATAGTTACCGCTCCTCGGGTGGACTTCCCAGGGGGATAGCCTCGGACCCGCTGCATAAGGAATTTCTCACATAGCCCTGTGCCATAGGCGGTGGGCTAAGGGAGCTAAAGGAGCAACGACAAGGAAAATAGTTATTACCAAAAAAACCCCAAAACATTATAGAAATGGGATGATGTGCCACTAGATATTATAAGAACAAAAGACAGCCCTGGGCAGCCCACCAAATAACAAAGAAAATAATTATCAGCAAAAAAACACACAACAACACACAATAGACTAGATCTCTGCACACAAAATAGAACAGCAAACATCTATATAAAGGAGGTTTCCTGTCATGAAACATTGCTTTTTCTTTTGAAGGATAAAATATGTACCTACTCAACGAGAAGACTGGGAGATATGTCTCCGTTACATTGTGCAGTAAGAGAATCTTCATACATATTAGAGAGTATGTGAATGATAATGGAAAATGTAAAGATGCAGAGGAGGGGATCGCATTAAGTCCAAAGAGTACAATCGGTTGGTGTCCTACACTCCACCAATATAGGTGATAGCTGAGAAGAGGAAACAAGTTTTGGTATCAAATAAAGAAGAAACAAAAAATGATGCAGAGCAGACATCCAAGCAGCACGAAAATACCAACCATCCATTCCAGGAGACTTTACATAAAGTAGCTAGAAGTTGTTGACAAAGTATATGGTTTGGAAAATACATCAAGACATATTTAATCAAGATCAATTAATCATAGATGGTGTTAGTTTAAACCTAAAGTTTATAAGAATGAGTTTCGTCTACTGTCATCAGACGATGGTGTCACCTACAAGTTACAAATTATGGATGCCATCTTTTATTTACTTAAAGTTCAAGTTGTCGACCATGCCTATAATGCCATCAACAAACTTCCTCAAACACATACACATACAAAGTTCCGATTCGTCGAGACAAAGTATTTTGCCGCTTCGGCAGCAAGCTTAGAACCAAATCTGAGTAATGCGTTTCTCGGTTCGCTACCTAAAAGAATTATCCTATGCATGGTGGATAACCAAGGTTTCAAGGGTTCCTACAAACGAAACCCGCTAAATTTTCACCACTACAATCTCACTTTCTTAAACATCTATGGCAATAGGGAGCTAATCTTCAATAAGCCATTAACTTTCAATTTTGCAGCTTAACAGTACTTGAAGGGCTACAAGTGGTTTCTTCTGGTTTGAGTAAATTGCATGGCAACTCAGCGGTGGGCATATCATAAACCGATTTAGCCCATGATTGTGATGGTTGTCATAGTTCTTTAAAACAAACTAGAAACCTCCCTGTTGAATTAAAATTTGCAACGCAACTACCAAATGCCATCAACGTCTTCATTTACAGTGAATACGATTCTTTGATTTAGATAGATCAACATTGGAATGTATTGCAGGATTATAACAACTAGACATGAACTCGCTGGAACTCAACAATACGTTACCTTGATCCACAAATTGCCCCTACATTTCAAGGAGTGTTCGCCTGTGTACTGCAAGTACTTCCCTTGTTCAAATAAACTTTGAGATAACAAAATCACACTCACATTTTGATGAAATCTTCTCGTAAATAGATTGGAAACATTCTGATTTTTACCACCCTCATTCATCAAATCGTCAAGGATGACTATTGTGGGAACACAATTCGTAAACTAATCTTCAACTGCATCAGAAATACCCTTCATAAAATTAGCATTCGGAAAAACTTGTTTAACTGTATCAAACAATTCATTTGATAAATACCATATAACCAACAGACTTGATTCATAAATTGCGCTGCATTTTGTAGCAGTTTTAGTACAAATGAACTCTTGCCGCACTGCCTTGGTCCTGAAAAGATGGCGCTAAATGGATGCCGTAATTGAGGATCGAGAGTTAATTGAGAACTCATGCCCTCCATATCTCACTACTATGCCCTCTATGTGTGATACCATGAAAAAAGCAGCACCCTATTTATACACTTTTTATCAGTGCATTCATAAAACATAAATCTTACACAATATACTACAAGGTAAGTTAAATGGTAACTACTGTATTAATGAACAATATCTAGTTGTGACGATGATTTTAAATCTAGTCTAAATATGATTGTAAACCAAACCTCGCTTATCTGATATTCTATTTTGAATAACGAAATGATTTTTGCTCTTTATCTTATTACGTAAACAATATTGCATCTAAGAAAACTAATGAAGAAGAAGACTAACCAGATACAATGCTACCAAGACAACAAGTTGTGTTTCCAGTTAATAGATGACTAGAAAACATAGACAGCCAGGGATATCTGACTCTGTATATAAAGGTTTTCAACAAACTGGAGAAGAATACTCTATTATACATTATCAAATCCAACTATTGTTTAGTAGCTTAATGCTCATTATATTTAAAGGTATACTTTTTGAAACGAAGTATGTACATTTATAATTAACAACAGATGCTAGTCTATTAACCATGGCGAAGAATACATAACATTATCATATCCACCTATTGTTTAAGAGCGCAATGCTAATTATAACTATACACCTTTTGAAAGGAAGAATATACATTCATTATAAACAGCAGATACCTATTAGCATCCATTGCTAATTCATAGTTCCATTATGCAAATTAGTTTCCCGCCTGCTTCGTTACTGTTGCTACTTCCCGCAAGCTTTCTGAAAACTACGAAAATGGCCGACTCATTGCTGAGCGTTCCTGAAAACATTTCTGTTAGTTATTTACCGGACGTCGGTAGAATATAACAGAAAGCCAAGGATAAAGAACTAAATTAATTTTTACAAGGCTGCATACATGATTTAAAAGTTTGTAGTAGCCGATCTCACTCGGTGTTGGCGATTAATGAGAAAAAGCGAGAGACCACATTCGCTTTCATTTGAAATACATATCCTGGAATTTTTTCTTGAAATAAAAAGTGTCTGCAGAAAGGGTGTTGGTAACTATTCAATATACTGCTACGGTTGCTCCCACTGGGTCCACAAGAGATGTAGTAGAATTGTCGGCCCACTGAGAAGCAAC
>JAAAKL020007428.1:0-16901 GCA_010016065.2 Carybdea cf. marsupialis auct. non (Linnaeus, 1758) | reverse complement strand
GTAGACTCCTCAAACGATATATGACGCAATGCAGAGGTTGAGCTTCTAACCCTTTCTTGAAAGCAGCCTTTGATATCAATTATCTGTATGAACCAGATGAAATATTGTAACGGCAAATTCAAGGGGACAGGGGATGTAAAGTGTCCCAACGGAAGCAACTTGGTATAATATCCAATGTAAAATTCGCTAAGCTTTTCTCATGTGTACATATAGACAGTAAAAGTTTCATCAATACAGGGCGTATAAATATAATAGACCAACTTTTAAAACTTGTGATAACATTTATTGCTATCTGTGAAGCTTATTGAAAGATTTGTTTTCAGTACTGAAGAACATGGGTTTCCACAAACGCAATATCACGCGCTGTATCAAGCATCCAATAATGGCGATTATGACGTTTGTGACATTTACTCACAAACAAAAGCGTGTCTAAATTTTATTTATTAGATTTCGAAATTTCTCTAAATAAACATGGAAGATATTGTTGTGACAGGGAAAAGAATGCCTGTAGTTTATATTCACTGTATTTGATGCTTGTCACGAGAATTTAATTGGACGAGTGTGTGAAAAGAACATGTGTTCATTAGATCCATTAGAAGTAGCTTACTCTTATTCTAGATTTCGTCGAGAAGGGTCATATTAAATCTCATTGTACGAATACCGATCAGCAGCAGCAATTCTCTGGTAAAAGTGTATTTTACTTAGATTACGTCGGTTTTTGCTTAAGTTAAGACAATCAACCAGTTCATTCAAACACGGTCGATCTTTTTGACTTTACTACTCCTCCGTTACTCCAGCCCCATATACATGCTCTCTTAAAGGAGTTAAGAGAGAACTCGTGTTATCTCTCAAAAAAGCAGATCTTGGACCACGAGTTCGCTACTGTATAAGAATGAAGCTTTTACGTTGAGCATCTACCGGAACATGCAATGGACAAAAATTGCGATCTCCTTCTTCTATAATATAGCAGCTTAACATTAAATACGCCTCCGGTATGATTTCTGTTTTCTAAACTAGACATCTATTTAATTAATAAATCAGTGCTATTCATGCTGTGAATAATAACAATTTGATGTGAATGGCATTTTAGTAAAATGAAATCACAAAATCTTGATAGCCCTACCCCTTTTACGATTAGAGAAATGTTTTCTTCAAATCCTGCCACCGGTTTCAAATTCGAAGGCTTATTATCAACATGACATCAGCCAGAGACCTTGTGTCAATCCAGCACACGGTAAATGATAACAACAGGCACATAATAGAGTACTGTGTTGTAAGAATTAGGCAATGAGTCACTCCATGGATACCTCTTGCTCCCTTTGCCAAACCCAGTTAAAAGTGTGTCGACAATAAACAACTGCAGTAGAGACTGAGTTAACAACACAACATAGTGCGGTTCAATTTCTGTATCACGTTAGTATCTATAATTCAACGTTTATCATGCTCTTGATAACCATTTGCTGTACTCTTACATGATCTTGTTTGATGATGGTTCAAATTAAGGGAGGAAAAGATTGATAAATTTTCCGATCCTGTCAATATTGGGTTTTTCTTTAGATCTTTCGTAAAATGTCAGCAATCTTAGTTGCAACTGTCTACACTATTTTACGAAAGATATTTTGAATTTTTTCCCCTTTAACGTCCGGTAGTCGCATATGCCCAAATTAACATATCATTCATGTGCTATCAAACAGACTATATACTGAGCAATGTAGTAAATGATTCAATAAGCCTGCTGAAGGTTTATAAGTACAATTTCACTGGCTGTAATTATTAATAATGAATTAAAAACATTTTTTACTTGTACCTTGATGAAAAGCAATGAGATATGTGAACTCACTTTACATTCCTGATTTACTCAAAGTATATTTTTCTTGTCTTCATTGGTCACAGTATAATTCTAAGCTTCTTTATTGACAAAAAATTGCCATCCAAAGCATCGAGTGTTTCTCAGTCAGTATACAATGTTTTATTTGTTGTCCTAAAAAGGTCCTTACAAGGTCTATACAAGGGGGTGGGGTCTTTTGGAACCCCTATTATTTTCTTTTGCACAACTTTTTTATTCAATACCTTGAAGCTGTGAAACTTTCTTACCCAAACTCAAATATTTTTTGACATAAGAAAGTTATATTTTGACAAAATTCAAATCTGTGTATTGTTACCGCTCCCTTTAAAAGTGATAGTTCAACATTGAAGATGAGACGTCTGCCTTTGGAACAGTATTTGTAAATGGAACAGTTATGTTTGTACAATGTTTGTGAATATTGAAGCAGCTTGCGGTAAAATTAATGCTTACATTAACTTCTTTCTTAGAACTTCTCCTGTTTTTGGATCTTGCTAATCATGAATCAAAAAAGTAGCAGATAGAATTCTTATGCTTTATATACACAAAGCAGGATGACCGAAGGCTGAAAAAGGTGGTGTCATAATATAATAACAGTTTTGTTACAGACAAAACTAATAAATCTCTGGAAAAATCAGCATGAAAATTGAGCAAAAATAACACCCGATACTGTAGTTGCTTGATTGCTTGAGTGCTTAATTGCTTGATTGTTTGACTGCTTGATTGTTTGATTGTTTGATTGCTTGATTGCTTCTTGGCACAAATTTCTTGAACTACGTTCCATATCAAATTATTCTTCTCTTACGCAAGGTTATGATCTTGCTGCCTCTGGTACAGAAAGAAGAGTATGTCGCAGTAAGGGTAGGCATGATTGAAATTCTGCTTTCGTGGGAGAGAAATAGAGAGGTATGTCTCTTTGGAAATGCCGTCGTTTAAAAATTGCACCGTTTGAGTGCCTGAAACCCAATTTAACATTGACCTAAAGGAAAGTCAGCAATTCTATTAGTACAGTATTTTACTAAGGGAGCTATCCTTTTAGTTATAACGTCCTCGACTCTTTTACACTAACTTTTATTCTCCTAAAGGAGCACATTAGAACTCGTAGTAAGAATTATCATTTAAAGTGTGACTTTAGTTGGCATCACGAAACAGTAGATTTACGACTCACCACTAAAAAAATAAAGAATACGGTCGTAAGCCATCTTCCTCTACACATGTTTTTACGGCACCATATCATCGCATGAACGACGTTTGTTACAAGTCAGAAAATAACGCATTAGGTTTTAAACGGATGTCTGTATAGGTGTATATACAAATGTATAGGTGAGTGCTTGTCTATCATGTTTATGTTAAAGTGTACATGTTTATATATATGCTTTTATTCCATTTACTAGGTCAAAATCCATTCCGTACGCATAGAAGTTAACTCAAACAAATTAGTCTCTGGGAGTGGTGTGTAAACATGAAGTAGAAATTTAAACCTAAACTGGTCCCAGACTCCTATAAAATCCGTGGTCAGCTTAGTCGAATTGGTGTATAGACAATAAAGTTAACCTATGGCTTTCAAAAGGCGTAGATGTTAGTAAGAGACTCTGGCATTACACTAAAAATCATAACTATCAACTGTACCTACAGTGATTCACAATCTCTCTCAGTGGAACCTGTTAATGCAGTGCTGAACTCTGTTTGTAACATATCAAATAAGTTCTGTTTATCACAAGCAGGTCTATTAAGTCGCAGATGAAGGAATTGGAAACCAAAACACGCTATGTCACCGTATACATTGGTCCCTCGGTAAAATGATAGTGGTGAAAATTCTCCAGTTCCCTAGTATTATTCCAAAACTTTTCATTTGCAATCCTCTTTTCTCCGTAATAGTTTGCAACTTTTAATGAGTTTTGAACGAAAATGGTGAGCAAGATGAATATTCCTTCTGGGGTCATGTCCCATGTTTTGGAGAGAAAAATCTGAACATTGCGATGAGCTTGATGTTGATGTCCATATGTGAAGGCCTGGGAGCTAATGTGGCGACTAGAGAAAACAAGTATTTTATGATGGCGGATAACCGTAGCTCACTGGTCTCTCAAAAAAGACTGGACCGAGCTTACACTTGTTTCCAACAGCAAAAAAGTTTGGTTGCAAATACTAGTCCTAAGTTAAAGTAGAGCGGGAAGGTACACAATGATAGGTAGCCTTCTTCTATCAGCTTTTTAGATGCGGACTAAAATGGCCTCAAACGGCTGACCTCGCGTTGCGACGGAAAATGTTCTAACCAGTGTTTTAAAGAGATCATTGCCGTATCTCGATTGGTAGAGAACCCATGTTAATCCACCCTTCAAATCAAGACTGAGAATTCCTATTTTTCTAGTATTTCCACAACTTATCATATCACTACCGTAATCTACGGGGCTCTTAATCAAATGCTCTCAATTAAAATTGTACAGATCCTGACGTAGGATTACTTGTTATTCAACTCTGCGTATCCCAATGACTTGTGGGTTCGATATGGCAAGTCTTGATTGTAGACTTAACGGTCTGATACATAAATTGAGAGCAGGGTTGAAAAGGCACATGAAATCGAAATCATTAAGTTTAAAAAGCATAAATATTAACTGAGTTGATTTAAACGTACGGCGTGTTAATAGTATTGGATTTCCGAGTTTAATCTAAACATTTACGAAGAAACTCAATCAAGTGACTTTCTATTATTTTGGGGACGTGCTTGCCTACAATTGATTCAATAGTACTTTAATCTCCCTCTTGTTGACTCCTACTCTTCCACTCTTGCTTTTTTTACGTTTTATCAATTAAAGAATAAAATGGCCCAGCATGAGTGCAATAGATTATTCGTCATCGGTTTGTTTACTTTGTTTACTCACTTTGTACCTTTTATTTGTCTAACTTCATTATGTGGAGCGTCAGCGATTCTGTGAATGCAGGAAATGTCTTCATGTTCGATACCAAGCATAGGGCACGCTAGGAAACACAATCGATCGTTCTGTTGGTCTAATTTGTGACAGAAATAATTTAATGTAATTAAAACATTAGTGGCCAACAACACTGAGTTGGACGATAGGAAATACTAAAGAAGGACATTTGATGTATGTCAGGCATCCTAGAATAAGGTGCAGGAGGTAAAACAAAAATAATTTGAAATAGTGACTTATGTCTGATGGAAGGAAATACATCATTTGCAAATTTTCAATTTTTATTATTCTTTAAAAAAGAACTCCTAGATTGACAGAATAAGGATGAAATTAGGAAGGTTTTACATACGGAAAAATTGACTAAATTATACAGAATTTGTGCTGCGATACACTCCTGATCTAGGCCTACTCTTGGATGTAAGCAGTCTGGAAGTACTGGAGTAATTTGAAACGTTATTATTTTACATTCCATACTCACGTTCTTGGAGACGTACGTAATTTAACTTTGTTGACTTTGAATTTTGCTGCTTTTTAGATGAGGTCACTATCCTAGTTGACAGCAAAACTAAAATAAGTCAGTGGTAGGAGCAACAAATTACTAACTATTTGAACCTTCAAGATAGCATTTACAGTGTCTTTCTGGACATTAACGAACTTTTTGATAAACAACATCCTTGCAAGAGAAAATAGTTAGAGGTAAGGTATTCTCTAGAAATACGAGGGCTTAAACTATAACTAATTGTAGTTCACAACGGAAATAAGTTAAGGAATCTTCACAATTTTAGTTTTTAAAATGAATGGTTGAATTGTATCCCCCAAACGTAGCACGCGGTCCAGTTTATCCCTTTTAGAATTGAATCTGGAAAGACAATGTTAGCAAAACGTTTTGTTTTAACAGTGTAACCTAGGAAAACATGTTCCAAGGAAAAAACAATTTTTATAATATAATCACCGATCCAAAACAAGAGCGAGGAACAATACCTGTAAATTCCTCCAATAAGACGCTTATATCCAAGAGGACAAACATGTTACCGTACCATTCTCGTTGCACATTCGTATTTGTTATGTTAATTTTTTTAGCCTAGCTCTCAAATTGTATTATCTAAAATTTTTGCAAATTTCAAATACGTGTCTTTGTATAAGTATATTGTATACGTGTCTTCTTTCTTGTTTTAAAATGATGGATGAACAGACTTAAGAAGACGAACTAAAACTCCCCCCTCTCCCTTGCTAGAATATAATTTAAGGCAATTTAAGTATTAAATTAAAACCTGTTTGTTAGGTAAGTCGGTTGAAAGAAGAAGTGGATTATCTACTAAAACAAAATTAATTTAGATTAATGATAGATTCAAATAATTGATACTAGGAGATCGATATAGAATCTAATGATGGGTTGATATCTCGGTTACATTCTATCAATAAACGTAGATATATCAATCCCCTCCAGTAATACATCAAGAGCAGGCCTTTACTTTTTTAGTAATGGTCTACTTTAGTACCATTTTCCCGTTGTTATCTCCCTCGTATGTCTAAATTAGTAGCCCTTATAATAGATGAAGCAAATATTTCTTACGTAGTTACCTTCTTTCGTGGGAACGAAACTACGAAAATGCTGTTGGTAACTAAGAGGGTAGTTGGGACAGTTACACCATACCCCTGTTGCTAAATTGAAAGATAGAGAATCAAATATCAATAAAAGAAGAAATAAAAAAATCTTTATACTGACTTCACAACAATTGTTTATTCACAAAATCAAGAAAGACCCGAAAAGTCATTAAATTGATTTGTTTGTGAATCTATTTATATGATTTGATGTTTGCAATTGAATTGTGCGTTCAGAAAAAATAATTTCAAATAAACTTATTTCTAGTAGGTTGAAAAAAGGTTCATAAATTGGAAATGTATTCATTTGCGATGTTGCAACTAAGTAATACCGTAGCTTAAGCCGTGCCCTCGATAAAGCATGCCTATAAACTTCCCACTACAAATATGTTCCTGAAGGTTTATTCAAAGACTTATGATACTTGCCTATAAAATAGGTGTACTTAATTAATTTATCCTTACCAAAATGTATACGTAAACTTAAAGAGTATAAATAAAGCACTAAATTGATGATGTCATAAATGATTTCTCGAGGTAATCAGTTTCTTAACAAGATACACTTGTAAAGCAATCACAAAAGAATCCCTAAAAAAAATGAAGATGATTTAAATTAAGAGTTGCCTCTATTTTAATCTACCCTAAGGCTGTGAGAAGGGAAAAGAAATTTTCTTAGCTCAAAAATTGTATCTGGTTTCAAAAGACAAGGTTCTGCAAAGGCATTGCTAAAAGTTTAAGAGGATAGACCTTCGCAAATTAGTAAGATAACGTTCTTGAAATATCGGCTGACCAGCTAACTCAAAGAAGAATGAATCCTATGAAAAGTTTATTCTATGTTGAATATTTTTATCTCTCTAGATTCACATTTAAGGGCATTATTTTTATTCTAATTCTAGAACTAGAGGATTCTAGGATTCTAGAGGATACCTCTTTCTCTTTTTAACAGATTCTACTCAAGACCAACCATTGGAGGTTATTCGTCTTCTCAAAAGTATCCAACTAAAAATCTAGGAGAGCTAGATCAATCGTTACCAAACCTCTCCTTCTTGTCGATAGCTAAAAATAGAAATTACTCTTTATGGATAGGTAACTGAAATCTGATACATAGCAGATTTAATTCTAATTAAGAAGTGATTTCACTAGCGGGGATTTCCTGCAACTTCAACACTAGCGTTTGTTTGGTACGGTACGTGAAATTACCAAAAGCATATGGCAAAAGTATTTAGTAGTTACGTAATTGAGCAGCTAGTTCATTTACAAAGATCGTACTAAAAACAAAATGTCATCATATATCCATGCTTCAAGGTGTTTTATTTACATTCAATAGAAGGCTGAGATTACGGTAGACTTTTTCCCTTATTGACTATACTTGTTTCAACTTCTTATTTTTTTGTTAATTATACTTCTAAATCCATTTTTATTAGGGCATGCGCGTCAATGTTGATTGTGTAAATTTCCTGGTAGTAGTATTATCGTGAACTGGTGACTGAGGAACACGTAGATAGCTGACCCTCATTACTCCTTCATATATCTGTCAAAAAGCAAAAATAATTTGCAGGTGTTCTTGTAGATCTACATTTCTAGCGCTTCGCAGGGTTACTTCATTTTCTGTACAAAATAAAAGTATCGAGGTCAGGAAACTCCACACGAATAACTGTGAACTCTCTGTATGTATAAATATCAAATGTGAATCATGTGGACATATAATGAGATGAGCCTATCCTACCTTCCTATCTGCCAGCAAGTATCGTTTAATATGGTGAACGTGATCATCAAGCAGATTCTAGCATCAGTGTTCTGCATAGAAATCATGGTAGTATGTATTCTGTTGTAAAATACAAGCAAATCAAGTCGCACAGGGGCCAAGCTTGTTTTAAAACGATGACAAGAAACAACTAACTCATGATGGGAATGTTTGGTAGCCTAAGATATGTGCTAGATTCATTAAGCAGAGGATTGTGCTCATTATCAATGCAGTAGTCATCTAAGATATGCTCCATGAGTTCAAGTTCTGTGCTTGCTTCCAACAATTTTTCGTCTATTCTATTATCATTATGGATATTGCGTTTACTGTATACAGTGCTATACATAAAGTCGTTCCTTGAAAACTCAGGGGAAGCGAAACGCACTTTTTTGTCACCGAAGGAAGCACTGACATTAAATTTCTTGGCGCTCTTTTGCAAGAGCTCTACAGCATCTCTAATGTAAATCATCTCGCTTGTAATGTCGTACAATTTCCAGGCAAGCTTTAAGAGGTTTCTGTGTGTATCACGAAACGTACTCCAACATTTTTCTTTGTCACTTAAATCGTCCATAGATTGTTCGAGCTTGGAAACAAGTTCAATAATAGCTGCAACATCTAGCTCTTTTGACATTGTGACTCAGTCTTTTTGATATCTAGCAAAATATTGAGAAAATGAAAAAATATAAGGACGACTGCTAAAGCAGTAATTATTTACGAGTGTAACATAGGAAAACATAGTATATTCAAGAAGACAGTATTTGAAAGTATCAAGTTGTTAGATCTAGGATTAACACAGCAAGGCTTAACGACAGGATCGCATAGCATGGAACATTCGCAAATAGAAATCAATCTAGTGTCACTTAAATATGACATTATTTCTAACTGATCTTCAACGGACTGGCTATAACAATAGCATTAAACTTAAATAAGGAAATATCACGTGTTTACATGACGGTCAAAGCAAGGCATGAACCAGCCAGTCAATCAGATTCGATGCCACAACATAACAAAAGTTGATACGAAAGAAAAGTTTAATAGAAACAAAAAACGACTAAGCCATGCCTGATACAGCTCCGGATCAAAGAGATACAAAGAAAAGTTAGCTATATTATCACCGGTCACCATTACTCAGTAGAAAAGCGGGCTTCGATTGCATTGTTACCAGGTTCGAAACCCAGCGGTAACATTTTCAATTTTCGCTAGTATCTTTTAAAACATGACAGGAAACTAATAGAAAGTAAAACCTAGTAAAGTTTTTCTTAATATGTTTACATAATATCTTTTAATATACTTCCCTATGAATTACATTTGCAGGGAATGACCAGTGGTAATTTGTTGAAAGATTTTAAGACTGGTTCCCTCCATAACGAGGCTTTTGGGGCAATACAAAAATATAACGAAGAAGATAAATTGTAATCAAAAGGTAAGAAAAGAAGCAAGAGTTAAGACAAATATCAATCGAGTACAAAGGAATAGGTAAAACATTTTAAGTATCTTGATGCAAAATAACAGAAAGTACAGGAGTTTCTTAATTTGTCATAGATTAGAAAGTGGCCAATTTAAAAGTCAGATAATAAAGGGTTAACTTTTAGGGGGCGGGGCTCTAGCAACCCCATAACAGTTCTTGGTGCATAACATCTTTTCACACTATTGCCACGTTATGCGAGTTACTAAATTTTACTTTGCATCTTCTGGACGAAAACGTTTTCTGAAATTAAAGTTTTTGAACCTTAAAGCAGAAGAATTGTGGTTTCCTCTTATTTTGTTTTCTCCATAAAATACTAAAGCCAAAACTTTGTTAAAAAACTATTTCAGTTGTAAACGGGAAGGTTCACTCGATGCACCTTTTGTAAGCAATTTACAGTAAAACAGTTTTGTACAGGACTTTTACCACAATTTTTGTTGGAATTTTTTGTTCTTTTTAACTATCAGTCCATGAAAGGTAACTTGTCATGATCCATCTTTACATCACTATATGAAAGGGGGTACAGAAATATTGGGATCCACAGCCGCATATCAAGTGCTTCTAACAACAAGTTTTTTTAGAACCAGCGAAGGAAATTAAAAAGTGTGGAGTCATTTCATGTCATCTTTGAGCTTAAGAACATGAATCGACATCGTTGGTCAGATTGATTTGCGAGGAAACTATGGAAATACCCCTGTAATAAAACATCGATTTCGAAGAGAAATTTATCAAAACTCCCATCCTACTACTGGGAAAGGGACATATGCTGATAAAAAACATAACGCAAGGCGTCTTTTATATGGCTTTTATGATACAAGTTTTGGGGATGGAGGGTTGTCACATTTCCTGGAAATTTTGGCACGCTTGCTGTTTAAAAAGTCCAAATCCCATTCATATTTAACTGATAATAGTTTCTTAAATAATATTTTGGTTGGAAAAATTCAATATAGTTCAAAGTCAAAGACAAAGTCAATTTTTTATTTACAATGTTACATCCTCGTTTTTTTCCTTATTAAAACATGATGTTGTGAAAAAATGGCAGTGAAGCCGACACTTATTAGTTATCATACTCCAGTTCAGATTTCAATTTTCACCCAGTTAATCATTTGCTAAAAAGTATTTCTACAAGTGTTCATTGTCGTTTCATGCCAGCCTCTCTTTGGCTACGAAACCAAGCTAAAGTCGAACTAAAGGAATACATTTGAGTTCTTTAATTTTGTAACATTTACAAATACATTTACTTATAAGCAATACTTTCAAAACAAAGAAAATACAATATTATCTTATTTTGTAATTTAATACAATCTAAGTTTGTTAAAGAAGTCTATAATAGAAATTCATGTAATGTTTGCACAAAGAAAAGGCAAAGTACCAGTTATATGTTGAAAGTCTTTTATTAAGTATTGTGTCACGTGGCGACTTGCTTTAAGTGCGCCTAATACAGATTTAGACTGGCCCTACACAACTTACTATGTCTCTTTTTAAACCTAAAGAAGGTCAACCTAAGATCTTGTGAAACTAAACATCCATTTTTTTCGAAGAATTGACAGAGTATCGAAGGATTATTTTAGTGCTCTTACATGAATCTTGGAAGACAGCTAATGCCAATGAAGGTTTTGACATAACATTTTAAAGAGTTCTATTGTAAGCGACAGAGCTGGAACATTAGCAATTTATCTTATACAGATGCTGCGTATACCGTATGTCTGTTCGTTATGCCGAGAACACACTAGATAGCATGGAGAGAAGGCAATGTATCCGCACATGTGGTATGAAACATGGATAATGCAATGTCCCTAAACAGCACTGATATCGCTGTGAAAATGAAAATGTCCTGACGTACTGATAATCTCTAAAAATTCAATATACTAATCCCTGCCCCAATCTGAATTTCGTTGACCATGATACAAATGGCTACGCAGAAAAATACTACAGTCATGTCAAAATAAACCAATATAAATCTTTAGCAAAGTGCTATCATCTATCTTCTAATAACCAGTGTATTCAATAACACCTACCTTTTTTAAATCAAAGAGTCTAACTCGACAAAAGGTTTTAGTTTAAAAGAAACTTACCAAATGCCCAAGTTTTCCCCTTAAGTAATGTGAGCCTATTACTTTTAAAGCTCAAAAGCTAGGACAGTAGTTTACCACCTCGCACGTTTGTGATATGGACTCTTCAAACACTTCTTGCAAGTTAACGTTTTTTATTTCACAATGATTTGCCGTGCGTTTACCAACTCGCGAGTATACATAATTCAACAAGTACCAGTAGCATAAATGGTGTAGCTGATAGACATTAAAAGAGGCATTCACCGTGAGCTCATTCCCAAATACCATAGAACATATAACAGAGACCTGTCCCTTTGTCACTTTTGAATAGCTCTAATTAAGCACAACAAATAAGTAACTGGAGGACAATTGTCAACACAATTCCTACAAGCTGAAATCTTTGGAGTCCATTTCAGTACTTTTAGAAAAGAGATTAACAGATAATGTAGGTGACACTCTTCATTTACGTTTTCTGTTGAAAATTTACAATATTTTAAATGTGTCTGTATCGTGCTTTATTTTATTGAGTAGAGCTCCTTTGACTTTTCCGTTCTGCTACTCATCAACATAAGATCTGGTTTCAAACATGTTTACTGAAGATTAATTAGAGCAAAACAACATAAAGAATTAGAGAATGTAACTCAAACAACTTCTTTGTCCTGTTTTCGGCAACAATTTCGCTGTCTTTGTTTTTTTCTTCCCTCATGTAATGAAAACCACCATTTTTATCAACAATGATTATCCTGTTTTAGCACTAACTTCAGTAATTTATTTGCTTTTTGATATATTTTGCCCTTTACAAATACCCACCAGCTCCTTGTTACCTTTCCATGACGATCCAACACCACTAAACATGTACGTTAGCTTTATTCAAAACTTTGAGCTTTAAGATGCCATTTCCCCCCCGTGCTTTTTCACAAAATGTCCATACAGCGGATCTCTGTCTTTACCTGGAAGTGTACGTCGTGCCAAAGACACAAAGCAAACAACTGTTAAAACATGTTCTATAATCAATTATCTGAAAACTAAAGAAAAAAAGTTAAATTTTCACTCGTATTGTTCAATCATCATCATCATCATCATTCATTCATTATGCTTTTTAATTGAAGAGGTTCAAATTAGCTCCCAAGTCCTTTGCATAGCTGAAGGTGCGGCAGGGGTTTAAAAGGAACGCAGAGGCACATTGATGTCACGATCTTAGTGATGTTCAAATCTTTTTCCTAGATTTATTTCTATTACTCGTATCCTTGCTTTATCACAGTAATGGTAGGAGTGCATACCGCATAGATTTCAAATTTGTATCATTTTAATAGATATGGATATTATATTTTATCCTTTGGACAGAGCCTTGATGGCAGTAGATATTGCACTATGCTAATTGCTACTTATGTAAATTTGGATTACCTTTGAGCTTCTGCATCATGATCAGCAGTTTTGATATGATTTGCCTTGCATTTTCCTACTGCCAGGTCCGTAGTACTGGTTATAAACGACAAAAGCAACTGCCTCATGAAATTTAGTCAGGAGAGGCTGAGTCTCTCGAATGTAAAGATCTTGCGATGGTTACTATCGACTGGGTTTTAAGTTTCATATTAAGTACCGCTCTTAAACAGTTGACACGTTCTTTATAATTTAAGATATCAATGTGTGATAAAATACTCTATTGTCAACCATATTTCTACAAATGTTTCTTCTACTTCTCAGAGGAATGGTTATAAACCGTAAACTTCTGTTCTTCATTCAGGCTTTCACATATCGAACGTCCTCGTTTGTATGTACGTACCGAGAACATCGGTTTGCTATTTGTGCATTCATGTCAACTTTAAGTATGGTATAGTGTGCAGGTATCATATGAACACACACATTTGTATAGAAATTAGCGGCAGCATCACCATGCAGACTCCATAACTTGATATTACTACAGTTTTGAGATTATCAGTGCTGACTTCATAATTCGATTATAAATTTCTTCACTGATAGAAAACTAAGTGAAGGGTTTAGACAGGATGCATAAGCATACGAGATGAATAAATAACGGAAAGGACCCAAAACGGCTAAGCCAAACCTGACGCAGTTACGCATCAAAGAGATACTAAGACTGATGTTAATTATTTACATACTAATCTAGCAGATGCAGATCTTGTTAGCAGCCGAAGCTTGACTGTATTACACCTTAAGATTCAAGGTCTATAAAATCGGTACTATGATTTATATTTGACATAGTATTATCTAATTACTCACTATATAACTGATAACATGTGGCTTACTGTGCCTATATTTAGTAGTATATATTCATGTATATATATTACTTATTTCTGACCATTTACCTTTTCGAAATTTGTCTGGTTAGAAACACAGATTCTTTTACTTTTCGTTGCCTTTCAACATCATCAACCGAAGTGCGGCTTTACATAGATGTAACTCAAAGCAAGGAAGGGGATTCGTCGTTACGACCAGGTCTAACAACAGGGAATTACCTATCCCTTGACGTCTTTAATGACTTGTAGCAAATGCCATCATCACAAATGCAAAAATAGTTATTTGAAATATGACAATCTTATCAGTGAAATCTTATGTTCTAGAAACCCCTTTTAGTAGATATTTAGGCAACGGTTAATGAAGAATTTGGAGTGAGTGTTTTATCGCAACATATATTATACCCCACCTGGCCCCTCCCTATTTGATGCAGCGGACATTGCGACTCAGATGTACTTGCTTATCTACCCTTCGATATAATTTGGATATCTGTAGTATTATCCGATGCTTTATCTGATGGATGCATATACGTCCTAGCAGCTGTTGATATTGGAAACGAGACCAATATACGTTTAATACAATTATACAGGAATGAGTCATAAGTTTTGTGTGTTTGCCAACTCACGTAATATTTGGCAGTGTTCTAACAACAACCCAATTTCCTGCGCTAGAGACGTGGTGACTGTCAACTATATCACGTGGTGTACACCTGTCTACAATTTTCAGCCGTATCATCATAGTCATACATATTTGAAAATGCGAAAAGAAATCAACGAGTGGTATTTTCGTCAACACATGACGCTATTACAAAAAGGCTGTCTTAACACTTTTGGTTAATTTCCAATAAATTCAGATAAAAGTCAACTTAGGCAATTTCAATGCAATTAAAGCTTTGCATAAATGTGCAAATAGGAAACTGCATGAAAATGCTAGGGTAAATCGAAAAAATCAACGCAATCCTTCGCACATTGTATAATATTTACATCGGGAACCACTTTCTATTATATATTTATTTCTATAGTAAATTAGTTGAAGGTATGTAAATATTACAAATTCATTAACTTAAAACAGGCATATTTTATGACTGCAACTTTCTTTCTCATAAGTCATTCAAACTTGGGTCGCTATTTTTAGTTAGAAAAATGCCATCATACATTAGATGGTGTTAGACAGTGATACGTTTTTGGTCGCAATAAGATAAAGCTTCTTTGATTATTCAAATAAAGCATTTAATTTTCTCAAGAATTCATCTGATTAGAAATACCTTATGTTTTAAAACTGTCGCTTTTTTAGATTCGACTATTTTACTTACTTCTCTTTAATTTCTAACATATATTTGTTGTCTCAAACCTTTATATAGGAAAATGATACGAACTTGACAACTTTTTATATAGAGTATAATTTTAATGGATTTAATATAATTTTATGGTTCTCTCGATAGTATGGTAGTTTCATTTTTACTATCCTGTGATTTGTTTGGTAATAATACGATCTTTTTATTTAAGGACACTGTTGCTTCCTATAGATGCTACGGCAGTTCTATGCATAAAGTTAGTTCCATACTCTATTACAGAGCGTAGGTGGGGGTGGGGGTGGGATGGATATAGGGGTGGGGTGATGTGGTAAAGTATCGCATATGCTGAGCCACGGCATGATGAGGTAGAGTGGCCATTTCCTTTCCTCGCCACCTTTATCCTACCCCAACTAAATCCAGGAACCCATTTATTGCTGGGTTTGCAGTAGGAGCTTTAGGATTTATTGCCGAGGATGGACTCGAACCACCAGCCCTCTGCTTGCTAAACCAGCTCTCTACTGACTGACCAAACTCGCCTCTTAGTTCTATGCTTAGTGCCTCTGATTATCATTGACACCAGCCTCAATTTTACAAGTATTTACTACAGTAAGTTTTAATAGTGCATAGACGTACCTTATCCGGATTGAGGGCCATCTTGGTATTTGAAGGTAGTTAGAGACGTGCCGAGTGAAAAAACTATCACTTGCCTATAAACCAGAATAAACGAACACTAAGACACAATAATGTAGATGAAGGGTAAACAATTTTGATGAAAAAAGAGATTAAAAAGGTACATGGACTGGTAACAGAAAGTTAAAGATTTTTCTCTAGCCCAGATTGAGCATCAACGTTGTCAGTCATCTTTACATCCTGGAGAGAAAAGAAAGTTTTAGAGTGTTTTGTTTACATGGTAGCTAAAGGAAGATATAAAGTGGAACTGCCTTTTCTTTTGACTTGATGCAGTGGAGTGTGTGTGTGTTTTAACTTTCAAAGTCACCTTCTCAAGATCGAGCTAAAAGCTGACGAACTTTGACAAGATTTTCTTTCTGCGGTAGCTTTGCTTACTCAGTACATCTGAGGAAAATTTGGAAAGATCAAAACTGTAGAAGTGCGTGGAATGATATTTTCAAAAGTGGTATGACGACCCAGACTGAAGTTGAATAAAGATTATGTTTCTCTAGAGGTGGGAAGGAAGCCTCCGATTCTCTAGGACCATGATGACACGTTATCATCATTAAAAATTGCAATGCACTATTTATTGCCGTTTAACATGGGTTTAATTACATAAAATGTATTCAATCAATGTTATGACTATTACAATTATTAAAGGAAGCCTCGAATTGATGCAATGTGCAAATATGTATGAAATCTATGTTCAGCTGGTCTGTGTAATAACTCTAGAAAGAATCCACCAAAATGTCACGTTTCTGAGACTGCTAGTCAAAGAAGTACAGCGCCGACCTGACGGTGTAATGCATGTTGACTGCTTCAAGGAACACGATAAAAGGTCCTTCGCTTAACAAAAATTGTTTCCTATACCTCTAATCTTATAAGTAATCAGAAATATATTGCAAATTTTGTACCAGTTGTCTTGGACAAAATTTTGAGGAATAAGTCTCTCTGTCAGTCTTTCGCTTAGGATTTTTTGGAATACAGCAGCTGATGGGTCATTTTCACCTTTCAACAACCTTTCAAGCATTTGGCTTGCTATCGCCGAGCGAT
>JAAAKL020007427.1:0-14487 GCA_010016065.2 Carybdea cf. marsupialis auct. non (Linnaeus, 1758) | reverse complement strand
TGTTGAGCAGTTAATGTTGAGCAGTTAATGTTGAGCAGTTAATGTTGAGCAGTTAATGTTGAGCAGTTAATGTTGAGCAGTTAATGTTGAGAAGCTAACGTTGAGCAGCTAATGTTAAGTGTGTGCTGCAGCAGACGTGTGTCTGGGCCGTCAACGTCTCCTTTCACTTTTTATTAAACCCAAATGTACTACATTCTGATCACACTCAAGAGATTCTTAATGATATCAATCGTTGTCTCTTCATTAAGTCGCGAGATGATCACCAGGAGTGTGTGGGAGGAGCCAACATCACCATTTGGTTGTTTCAACCTGTTAACCTCTCATAAATTGTATCATTATTGAAAGTAGTTGGACGTAGACACACAGATTTTGCATCTGAAAGCGGCTAATGGCCATAACCTTTGCATAGGCATCATCCTTATTATGAACTAGTAGCAGCTGTAGTAAAATGGTCAATCACGTTTACTGTCATCTGGAGGCTTCAACAACAAAAATGGAATCAAGGAGTAGAGCGAATTCAATCAAGTGACCCATGAGTAAAACAACAAAACTGAAATCAAGGAGTAGAGAGAGTACAATCAAGTGACGCATGAGTAAAACAGCAAAAATGAAATCAAGGAGTAGAGAGAGTACAATCAAGTGACGCATGAGTAAAACAACAAAAATGAAATCAAGGAGTATAGAGAGTACAATCAAGTCACCCATGAGTAAAGCACTAAATATAAATATATACTTTAAATAAGTGTCACCCCAGCACAGCGTGATAACGTCTTAGCCAGTCAGCGTAACTTCCGTCTATCTTGACTTTGTGATTGGAAGACGAGTCGGGACACATAACATGACTAGTAACACGTTACTTTCAATGGTACTGGTAAATCTAATAGCAGACTGTCATATTTTAGATGAGGATGGATTCTCCCGTTGAAACCGACGTATGAAACATATGTTCGTCAGCTGAGCAACTTATACCTTATTCACATGGATGCGAAGACGGCCTTTCCGTCGTCAAAATGGAGCAGTTTCCTATTCACATGGAGTAGAAGACGGTGTCCGTCTGTCATTAGCTCCGTCTTGTGGACGCTGCTCTGAAACGAGCGCTACTCTGTGAATTAGAGTGCATGTGGCTGAGTAGACCACAGTCACTTGTACCCTTCACGTATTCTTCAGGGATATTAAGAGTGACACATGTGTGACAGGGTTAGGCTATCCAAACGCAAATACCATCCATCCAACGGGCTTCTTGAGTTTCCGTCTCCCCATTGGGTGGGCCCCGTGACTATGGCAGAGAGAAGTTGTCAAAGCTTCTCAGCCCTGGAATCGAACCCTAGTCGTTGCATTTCAAAGCAAGCTTTTAGACCACACAGCCACGAGCTCCATGACGAAATCAGGAAGCAAGATCAGTGTAAAATGACGCTTCGTTACTAGTATAATGCTACACCAAAATAGTACTCCTACCAAAATTCAATACTATCAAAGCACGAAATAGTTTCTGAAACCTCATTAAAGGTCAGTTAAAAGAAGTCGAATCCATTCCTGACTTGATTACACACCTGCGAAAATCGTGACCTTCGTGTTTGTCGGAATACCTGAACAGAAAGAAGCTTGAGATATTGCAAATGAAGAGTCACCCATTTTTTATCAGCAAGCTACATGATTACGGGATATATTATGATGAAAACGCCAATAGCGTTCTATATCTATGGACATGAGTTCATTATAGGTTTTTTTATGATATTTGTCTGTCCTGCAATGAAACTATGATAAACATGCGAGACATACCACTGTTGATAAATAATTTGTCATTATAAAGTCAAAATATAATGTTCACAGAGAGCGAAGTCATACAGAGTCATTTACAGTTTCGGGGAAATTCTGAATATGCAGATGATGCACGCTTGTCAATATTGACATATTATTGACTATTGATTTCTCTCCGTCTCCTAATCATACAAGCAGACATTTACTAATGCTAGTCAGAAGAGAACACAAATTCACCGCTACCAAACAATAGCACATCTGTAAAAGAAAATTAAGCAAATATTTGATTAGGAGCAAGACAGCAGATCATGCAACACTGCACGTTAGCTTTTTTAATAGCCCTCGTTTATGACACTCATGTCGAGTGTCATATTTAAAAAGCTCTCTAACATATAAATTGCACACTGAGAGTTTATCATCCAAACTGGCGAAATTTTATGTATCAACTTTACTGATATATGAACCCCTCCGTGTCTACAAAATAGTCGTAGCTTGTATTCAACAAACCAAGAATAAGTTATACCGGTGACACTGTCATCTAAATTGTGTAACGGAAACCATCTGCAGGCAGCAAAAGGGTTGTCATTAGAGACCAAGATTTTTTCAGCATTCTCTATTGTCATTTTTTACCTCCTTTTGATGGAAACCATCATGCAACACTCAGAGATAAACACTTGGAGCATACGGTATGAAAATTCGTAGCTATTAGGTTCAAATCCCGGTGTTTGCTTTCTTTCTTATTTCTCTTGAATCATTTCCAAACCTGTCAAGTCAATATGATACTTAGAAAAATTTGTACAGTTTATTTCGGACATTTCCGCAATCTCTTGCCTGAGAGACCACGAACGTGTTTCTTCTTGATCTGAAATAAATGGGTGATCTTCTCTTGTGCTCAAGTTATCATGTTTCATGTTATGTCTATGCCATTGCTTAAGAACAAGAAGTATGTGTTAGCGTTCATTTCTGCAAATGTAGCATGCTAGCACCCGAAACTCCAAGAAGACTCCAAGCAGACGACCTAATGCAAGTCCTGTACTGGAAGCCAGAGTTTTTAACGCTGATATCATACGAACAACATGGTGGGAGCTCCTTTAAGACGGTTTACTTTTGCAACTATTGAACTCACAATGTCTATTAAGATAACGCTTTCTATTGGAGGCTTTTTGTACTTGCAATTGTCATCAATTGCGGCTACATCCCCTCTTTCAGTATTCGTCTGGTAATAATATCCTTGGAATGAAAGTTTAATATCGAGCGGTGAAGGACGCTGTTGGCCCAGCTATTCTGGAACGAAAATGTATGTCTAAAACTACCGTTTTCAGGTTAACGACACTATGAGTAAAAATTGCAATTTATGATATTTCAACGATTTCACTATCTGATTGCTATATCTAAGAGGCATACAGTAGAGTCCAGCTATCTCGAACTTTCATGGGACAAAAAAAATTAAAAAAAATTAAAGATAGCAGGAATTTCGAAATAACAAATAAGGTCAATATCACTTGTTTCAGATCAACCCTTGAATACTAATTTCTGCTCATAATTCTAGGATGAACAGGTAAGAATGAGGTGCCAAGTGACTAACAGAGAGCCCTTTTTCTACTTCTTTCAAAAACAATCACAAATTGTTGACTGTGTACAATTTCATACTATTTAACTCTAACAAGGCTTTCAAGACTTTGAATTATGCTCTGCATTTGAGCCCATCTGTTATCACAAAAGTGACTTTTTAAATTTTCAGTGAATGTTGCACTTCCAACGCATTTGGAATCTTAACTTTTTAACTTTATAAATCAAACTAAACTGAAAAAATATCTCGTAAAATGTAGTGTTAAATGTACCCTTAAATTGTAGTTTCCAATCCTGTATGATAGAGAGATAGTTAAAAGTAATGATACGGATCATCTTCCTTAAGTTTGAGTTTATTCAAAAATTCACTCTTTAACTCTAACTGACCAACTACAGCATGGAAACTTGTTAGTTAACTCTTATTCTCTATATCATAATATGATGATAATTCTATCATTAGTTTTGTGTCCCCCGTCTTTAGTATGTTTATAGAGTTACTAAGGTAACTTGTCCTAATGAAGTTTATTGACTGTTGATCTTTACCTTTTCAGTATGTATCTTATGTTATATTAAGTCAATAAACCTATCTTATAGTTGAGTAAAACTCAAGTATCCTCGGTAGTTTCGATCAAAATTTGTATAGGAACAATCTTTAACATATGAAAGGGTCAATACTGTAAAATGCCCTAGTTAAATGCTGAATTGGGTGAAAATGTGGCTTTAGACACAATCAATGTTCTTGAAGCCACATAATTCATGCCATGAGCTCCTTATAAATCACTTTTACCCTTTTAAAATATCATAAATGCGCACAATTTTAATTTTTTTATTTTAAAAGAGATATGATATGATCTATACCGACAAAATTGCAACTCCTTCCCACCTAAGCCAGAGACCCAAAGTAGACACCATACTTTATTTAAGTGGGTAAACAAAGAAGCACAAAATCAGACATGCCATATCCTTTTCTATGCCTTTCAGACATCCGTTTTGCAATATCTATAGTGAAACAGAGTTAACTCGAATGTGAAAACTAACCCTAATAATGCTAATGGAGTACCAGAGCTGCGTAAATTCCAATTACAAATGAGAAAATACACGTACATAGGTCACATAAGAGGTACGATATAAAAAACAAGTACTATATGCAGTGCTTGCCAATGCTATACAAATACGTCTACGAATCTGAAATATTCGAGGAAGGGGAAGCGAGAGAAGAGAAGAAAAGGTTGCATGGTGTAAAATACGTGAAAAGAGGCCACAGATCTTCATTCGACATGGAAAAAGTCAAATAAACTATATACATGATCCATTTTATTTCATGTAAGAATTTAGTTAAGCCTCAAAGTGATGTCCATAACTACAAGAGAATAAAGTTAATCTTGAGGAAAATAAGTGAAATCAGGGCACATGACACATGACATATGGCACTTTGCATATGACTGACAATCTCTGACATTTCTAGTATTACTCAGTGTCTTACCTGTCCAACTATTAAGACAGGTATATCCACAATATCATCTTTTTGAAAGTCAGCTATTTGTTGCACCGAGGGTTAGACCACATTACATATACTAGTATAATTGCAACGTATTTGATACTATAAAATGTACTCTGCACTACCCTACAACAAATATTAATATCCTGGCTTTTCTGGTTTGAAATTCAAATCAGAGGATGAATCAGTCTGTTGTCTATTACTTCCCAACTGCCCTGTAACCATAACTCGCTCTTGGTATGAAACTGCAAACAACAAGACTAACGTCTCTAATCAACAATATCATCATCATCATCAAAAGTGCCATGCCTGATACAGGCTTGGGCTGCCATGTCTTTCAGAAACGTCGATCTCGTGCACAACAAATTAGGTCCTCTGTGCTTATCTTTTCTCCATCTCGGCCAAGAATGTCCTTTATCGTGTCCAAGTATTTTTATGCGCTGCCGCTCTCTGGACCGTTTGCCTTTAATTCTCCCTTGCAGTGCAAGACACTCTAGCTTTTCTTTGCGTATCACATAACCCACAAACCTACACTGTCTGTCCTGTATAGTCCAGAGCAGTTGCTTCGGCACACCAGCTCTACGCAGCACTTCCACGTTGGTGACTCTGTCCACATATGATATTTTCAACATCCGCCGTAAAAACTACATCTCTGAAGCCTCTAAGTTCCGTGCAAATTCGGGGGTTATTGTCCATGTTTTACAGCCTTAAGTTAGAGCAGACCAGATGTAGAACTTGAGTAAACGGAGCTTTAGTGGCATAGACAGGTTTTGGTTCGTCAGAATCGGTCTTAGTTTCTGTAAGTTTGCCTTTGCCATCGCAATCCATTTCCGCACTTCTTTCTTGCTTCCACCGTCTGAGGATACTTCACTGCCAAGATAGATGAAGCTGTCTAGTTGTTGGATCTCCTCACCACAAACCTGAAGCCAACACTGTGGAGGCATTGCCTGCTTGCTGATGGTCATGGAGAAGGTCTTCGAACAGTTAATCTGTAATCCCATGTCATCGCTTACCGTCACAACTCGGTCGGCCAGGTCGACTTGGTAGATCAACAAGATACAATTCCTTAAATTATACTGCTAAGTAATGTTGTAGAAAATAGAACGTTTCAGAAAGACGAAACTAATGCACGGCAAAAATTTTGTTTCTACAACAATTTTCTCGACAATCAAGGAACAGGAGAAAAGAGAGTTGAAAACAAGTCAAGAAATGTTTACAAACACAAAATAATTTCTTCTGTATTCCTCTTGCGCTATTAAATAGTGCTGACATTTGAAAACTTGGTGTTACTATCAGAACGTGTAGAGAACATTTCTTATGGGTTGACTAAGAGAAACGACGTTGACTGCTAAGAAAATATGACCTTTTCAAGTCCATTACAATAGAGTAAGCAACGAAGAAAAGATGTAAGTGCCATGAGAGCGTCAACTGGAGAGATATTGATTCCAGATGATCTGCCTTTGTGTACTTATGTCCATCTACTGAAAGCTTTTTTTCGAAAAGTAATTGTTAAGAAGTGTATTATTCAAATTTTTACCTATAGCTTTATCAGAACGCTCATGAGGCGCCCCAAATATACTACATGCCCAAAGGAGGCCTGTCAAAGAGCAATTAAACCCGTGATATACGTAGATCACTAGTTGAAGCAAAAATTTCCATTTCGTTGACCTTTTAAAATAAAAGTAGTTGGTTTACAAGAGACAGGGGACTCGAATGGCTGGATATTAACCAATATCTAAAATGCAAGATTATACTCAAATGCAAGTTCTAACCAGTTTAGGCTTCGGAGAGAAGGAAAGAAGCAAAAACTTTGCTTTGTTGGATTCTCTACTTTGCTAAGACGGTGTCTTATGTCCTGAACACAAAACTAAAGCCACATCACATTGGGGACATTGCTGCTACACTTGCAACAACATATGTACGTCGTGGCTATAAGGTGACGATATTAAGAACAGCTTGTTTACAGCTTATTCCCTTGTTTACATGCCAAAGAAAAGAGATGTTGGGTAATACTGCAGTTCTTATATATAGATGGTAGATGTTTATCATGTCGTGAGTCGTAGTGGTTTTTTGGCAAGTGGCAAAACGTCCATTAGGTCAGAGCCAAAAAGAACATAAGAAAGCAGTCGAAAGCACAGAAAAAGTCTATGAAACACTATCTTGTATAGTTTTTCATGCCTTTAAGCCATGCCGCTTTATCCTAGCACTTATTATACTCGTCTGCTTATCATGCTCTTGCACTTTTCATACTCATGCACTTATCATACACTTGAACTTTAAATACTTTGGCAATTATTCTACTCTTGCAATTATCATACTCTTGCTCTTATCATACTCTTGCAATTATACACTAAGTATGATAAGCACAAGAAAATGATAAGAATGCAAGAGTATAATAAGTGCAAGAGTATGATAAGCACGTAGGTATTTCTTTTATGCTTATCGAACTCTTGTGTTTCAAACAATCTTGAGCTTATCATACTCTTGAGCTTATCATACTCTTATGCTTATCATACTCTTGCACTTATCCTACTCGTATGCTTATCATACTCTTGCAATTACCACACTCTTGCACTTTTCGTACTCTTGCACTTATTACACTATTGTACTTATCATACGTTTGTGCTTAACAAACTCTTGCATTTATCATACACTAATTATACTGTTGCACTTATTATACAGTTGCACTTATTACACTCTTGTGCTTATTATACTCCAGCACTTATCACACTCTTGAATACATCGTCCTTTTGCACTTATTTTACTATTGTACATATCATACTATTGAACGTATCATACTCCATTTACTCGCACCATTCTTCAACCTAACAACGCCTTTCAACCGTTTTGGAAGACATGGATACATGGATCCAAGATCCCCTCATGAAAAAACTGCCGTTATATAATGCCGTTTGTGTCTCAATATGCTATACTACTGCAACAGCTGGGCAGTGCCAAAAAGTATTACTGGGAAAGCTTGTTGTATGTCGCCATAAACATCTGTGCGCTATCACAGGGCACCGATGACAGGGTTATACCCAGTCAGGTATTATAAAATATATGCAACACCACCCTGCTATCTGTGAAATTAACCAAGCATGGTGTGCTCGGCCATGTACGTGGGATGCCCACAGACACACATGCACAAAAGGCCGTGGAAATTGCCGTAGTAGGTGCCAATTTATGCAAAAGCCCGTAAAGACCGTCACTGCACCAAGTTGTCGAGTCTCCTGAGATCTGACCTCAAAGCTACAGGAAACACTTAGATCAGGGAAGAACTTAGGAAGAAGGAGCTTATGATGAAAGCAACTAACAGAAAGCAGCGGATCAAGTGGATGAAGGACTGATTGCAGCTGAATGTCCTTTATTGTTAAAGCACTACAATAGTAGAAGCCTGTATCATTTATCGATCCTCGTGGCCTTTACCCTTTCGTCTTTTGGATACATTATAACTTCAAATAAAACTGAACTACTGAAAAAACAGCCTAACGAACAGTCTTATTAACTATCTAAAAATATCTCTTCTCAGCAAAATCAAGTCTTTGCGACATAGTGAGTAACCGACGTTGCCTTACCATGCCAATTCAAGTGTCCACTAATCAGAAAACGTCTTTACCATTCACGCCTAAAAATATGCCATATATTTGGTATCATAGGGACATTTTCTCAGCTTAACACAGCAAAACGTAGGCGCATAAACCAAAGCGATGTTTTTAATTTATCGATTAATCCCTCTTTTCTTTCCATATTAGCTCGTCTCACCCTCAAAACACATCTGCCACTTTTATCTCAAGTTTACGATAACTTGAAAAATAATTTGTAGGCAGGAAGTGACATAATATAAAAATACGTTGTATTGGAAAAATAACTTGCTTTAGAAGTTACGCAGAACTGTGTTAATGTAGAAACGAGTTTTATCGTAGAAATAACTTGATGTTAGAATAAGGTGTGGCCTAGAAAGGACGTGATGTTAGAATGAGGTGTAGCCTAGAAATAACTTGATGTTAGAATGAGTTGTAGCCTAGAAAGGGCGTGATGTTAGAATGAGGTGTAGCCTAGAAATAACTTGATGTTAGAATGAGGTGTAGCCTAGAAAGGACGTGATGTTAGAATGAGGTGTAGCCTAGAAAGGACGTGATGCTAGAATGAGGTGTAGCCTAGAAAGGAAGTGATGTTAGAATGAGGTGTAGCCCAGAAAGGACATGATGTTAGAATGAGGTCGAAGCCTAGAAATATCTTGATGTAGAAATTAATTGTAGCTTAGAAATAACTTGAGGTTGAATTGAATTTTATGATACATTGTAAAAACATAGCTGTTATCATCAATAATGTCACTCGATTGTATTTCCTTTCAGTTAATACTCCTTCACACACAACACTTTAATCTTCTGATCAGAGCTATAAAAAAACAGGAAATTTCACTTAGTTTAAGCAACATTTTACATCCCAAGGATATCATCTACAAAGAAGTGACAAACAGAAATTTCTGTAATAATATTTGATAGTCTTTTGCTCCCTGTTAGCCTTCTATCAATTACAGATATTTAAATCTGAAAATATGAATTATTTCTCTACACCTAATATCATCAAGCAGCTGTAAAAGATCTAGTCTTTGATACGACATGTTTGACAATCCCGATGAAAAAGTTGGAATTGATAGCTTGAGGTGCGAATATTTTGAGAAATTATTGACGTCACACATTTCATATACGAACTAGCGCACTTTACCAAGATAATCTTACTACATGATATTTGGAAGCAGCTGTAAAGCGTAAAACGAGGGTCTAGAAATAGCATTGAGATGTTATGTAAGAATTTATTGATAAGGATAAACAAGTTGTAAGTCAGCGAAATGTCTTTTTCACGTATGTATCGATAGTGACGTCGACTAAACATAGGATAAGAAGAGGACTTCCAGTTTTGAGAAGCTCATGTAGGCTACTCGCAAAGTTTTGAGAAGCTCATGTAGGTTACTCGCAAAGTTTTGTACCTCATGCATATTGTATTAGTCCAAGCTGTAATCTGCTTGTAACTCCAAATTAAGGTCTCCAATAAAACCCAAGGTAGGGAGATGATGCAAGTGAGGCTCAATTGACAGATTATTTTGAATATTCAATACAATTTTTGGTAAAAAGGATACATAAACAAAAATAAATGAAACAGTTAGATAACCTAAGACAAATGGACTATTGGTCCCAATGAAATGTTCAAATAACAGCTAACTGTAAAAAAGAAATGTTAGCTTCCTTGAAGGGTTTCTGGCGTCTTCACAGCAAAACCTTTTACATACGTTGCCCTCATATCCTCATTTTGGGCGGCAGTTTCCCCAAACGCTACAGGGCAACCAAGCTTTACCTTTGTGACTCATCTTTCAGTAGTATCAACTAAAGTATTTCCCTGATCAAAACAAGCTTTGTGAACTTTTAAAGTTTTAAAATTAGCAAGCTGAACCTATGAACAACATCTTTGACAATAAAGGCAACACCGTCACAGTAGCCTGGAGAATGAAACGTTGAAAAAAAGACGACGAAGAATAGGGAGAAGAAGAGAAGGAAGAGAGTGGAAGAAAAGAAAAGATAAGACTGTAAGGGAAAGGGAAACACAAGAAGAGGTGATCTTAAAGAACGAATACGTGGGTTGTTGGTTTTTTGGCTATGTTGTTATCTTAAGGTTCCTCTATTATACATATGCATCTATTTCTTAATATTTCACAATAAAACAATCGCTAATGGGGGAGCTGCTTTACATATTTTTTAATATCTGATGGACATCTCACAGCCAATCTGTTTAAAACATTTTACATTTTGCTGAAATTGGTGGCCTACGATCCTTTTGATTCGCTTCACTCACAATGCTCCGTCGAGAAGATTTATAATGCTTTTTTTTGTATTTTTAAAGCTGTTATAAGCTGTATTGTCACAATTGTTTGTTATAATTGAATGAAATCATAATTGTATATTTATGGAAGGAAGGTTGGAACAAAAAATCAATCCATAAGACCAGTATTTAAATTATAAAATCTTTTACAGTGTGTGGGGAGAAAAACGTTTTCCCAAAGTATTCCAAATGTAAGTAGCACTTCTAGAGCACCTACCCATTAGTAACAAAAATTGCAAAGTTTCAGCAAAATCGGACGAGCCGTTAAGGAGGAGTTGGATCACAAACACCTACACACATCCATGAACTACGATAAGGATGACGATGAAACACTTTATTTTCAAAATTTGTCCTAATCCACAAACAACACAAAATATTTACCTACAAAAATACTAAAAATAGCCTGGAGGTTTGGTATAAATAAAGCAAATAACATATTAAACAGTGTTTCCCAATCATATCTGTAACTTTTAAATTTTAAAACCTAACGAGATGTAAATTTCATTTAAGTTTTGACTGTCATCCGTATTTCAACAATGGGTTTTGTTTTGATACTTGTCGTGCTGCAGCATCGTCTGCTACAAGAAAAATAATCTTGTTTTTCTGTATTTAAAAGGTTAACAAGAATTTTAACATGATTCATATTTCAGTGATATATATTCACAGAGTTAATAACATTAACATTGCCGCGGTCCAACCCCTGACCCCTGTTCTCAATCCTGGAAGTTTATAGATAGCGTTAAAGCGCTGGGAAACTGCGACGTCACGATTTTGAAAATTTGTGAATTATGGAAAAAAATACTCAATTTTCATGTTCCCTTGTTATTAAAAATGTCAATAGTCAAAATTGAAAGTGTTGGTCTTTTCCAACATCGAGATATCTGCTTTCAAAGTTTTATATCCTTCTAACAAAACCTTACCATTTGATGCTGGTTCCTAACGTAAGGAACCAAGGAATATCAACAGAGTTTTGACCAGAAATTATAAATTTAACCTCCTTTAGTTTAAACACTTTATACACTATAAATCTGTTATTCTGGGAAGCAGCCTATTCCATGGTTGACTTTAGATATCTGGAATCAAATCTTACTATTTCCAAAACTTTTGATTTGTGACGTCATCTCTTTCCCTAAGCATAGGGCATTCACAGCTTTGCAACTGTTGGATCATCTTGTGAACTTTTTGTAACGCTAGGAGTATACATACGTCACGAACAAAAGAAATTATAATTGTTATGTGTGTTCCTCCCATATGCCAGCCAAAGAGAAATTTGATAACAACTGTTTGCCCACGCAGCGTGCTACCTCAGGTTTTCCTATCCTCTCTCCACCGAAATACACAGTTCTTTCTCATCTTTCATCCCTTTTCCTAGATAAGAATTCATGGGTGTTCCAATTGACATTTTAACTACTTAAAACGCCTTTGAAAATATTCAATACATTGGCTTGTGGAAATCAAAATTCCTAGGTTTCCAGGTGATAAAAAATACGTGCCAATCAGGGTCGATAATGAAACTTTGCGGTGAAGATCTGATAAAAAGGAAATGACGTCATTATCGTACTGATCTGTGATTTCTTACGTCAGGTCTGTAGATGCTCTTAGCCACGATGACAAGATTGCGGCGGTAGGAAAGATTGTGAGTCATAACACGACAATCGTGTTTTCAGAGGTTGTCCCTGCCTAGAAATTGGACATGCCTCTGCTTATATTTTATTGCTATCTCTGTTTGAATCTAGGCTGGATTCCAGACCAGATGTTTTCTTGAAAAAATTGGACACATAACTTCAGGACATTTTTTAACTATCTCTCTGTAATTAGGTCTTTGAATTAGTTTCAACTAACTTTACAAAAATAATGTCACATTATAAAGAATATCGATTTGACATAAAAAGAAGAATCAGAAATTTAATAGTATCTCACCCAGAACCGCTGTAACTACTGCCATTTAGAAAACCCAACACAATAAAATTCTGAACAGTGAGAATGTAATGACTGAAGGTAGACATCGGTATCATAAAATCTCAAAGGTGCAAAATCATTTGACCACGGAGAATCGCACCAATCGTCTCCGCGCTGCTCATCACGACGCTTTTCCACTAAGCTACGGTCCCTTACCAACGAGAGATAGAAATTTGGGATGTCTATTGCTTGGATATTGCGTCACTACAAGAATGTTTATCATAGAGTTTGTATATTACTTAAATAAAATTCTTACAGTTTAATTGGCAAGCTACATTTATGATGTAAATCCATATGAATATAGTGACAATAAACACAGGCTGTTGTTCAGTATTATTTTTCGGATTCCATGACATCTGACCAAATCATCAATTGTAATATACTGTCTTGCTAATAATAAATTAGAATATTGATACACCAAAGAAGGATACCTAAAATAGGACAGATCTGTAACAAGCAGTGTTTACATTGAGAGGGATTAATGAGAACTCAAATTTTTAGGTGCCTTCTAATAATGTAACAATGTAACTCAGAACTAAATTTTTCGAAGGGGAAATCACTCCCAAGAAACTTTGTACACTCTCTTTAGTTATTGTATTTGTCGATGTCAAACTACTAAAAATAATGTCGCTAAAATTAACATTTAGTATTTTCCTTGGTAAGTATTTTACAAACTGATAATCTATTCTAAACAGATTTTCAGCGCATTATACATCATCATCATTGTCATCATCATCATCGTCATCATCATCATCGTCATCATCGTCATCATCATCATCAATTGCTCCGTTCGATTTGGATGTTGACTGCTGATGCATGCCATCTGCCTGTCACTGCATAGGCAAATCGAATCTCACTCTTTGATGTTATGCAACATTTCCGAATCCTCTGCTACCTCCCCCCCCCCCTGCTTACTCTTTTATATCCCCCTTGGTCGCCTTCTTTTACCAGCATAGCTTCAATATTCCACCACAACACGACATTACCGTTGCTTCCAATTTTCGTTTCACTACTATACAGCAATACTTAATCTCAATCTGATACTAAGCATTACTCATGTTTTTGTCAATACGCTAATCATCTTTTCAAATGCTATCTATGCCTGTTGAATTCTTTTATTTCAAAACCACATCGTCCATCCGACGTTACTCTTCTTCTTAAAAAAAACAACAAGTCTCAACTTGTTCTAACATTTCTCCGTGTACTATAACTTGACATCTTGCTGGCAGTGTCTCCTTAGATTCAGCTAACTAGTGTCGTGTGAAAACATGATATTATTGCCATAAATTCCATTTATCTGAACTTCATCAACAATTTATTTCATTATCTTCTTTGTTTAGAGTAAGAAATGATTTGGTGACATCACACAGCATTGTCTTACTCCTCTTTCAACCTTAAACTATTCCCTTAACGTTCCATCGACCGTTACTTCAGCTGTCTGTCCCCAGTAGAGTTTTCTAATCCACCTCTCCAACAATATCCAATAGTTTCAGCACCTCCATCAACTTCTTATGCCTAACTTTGTCAAATGCCTTCACATAATCAATACAGCAGACAAAAATCCTTCAGTACTTAAATTGAACTCTCTATCGTCATACTCAACATGTAGATGGCGTCAATGCTTCTTTATCCTTTGCTTACCCAACCCACACTTCTCAATTTATACCATTAGTCTTTCCTTTCACTTGATTAATCAGCACTCTTGAAAAACGTACGTCATATGGCTCATCAAACTGATGGTTCTTTAACGTTTACACTATACTACTCCTGGTTTCTTTGGTGTTGCAATAAACATTTTCCACACATATCTTTTTGAAATTTACCTT
>JAAAKL020007426.1:0-16901 GCA_010016065.2 Carybdea cf. marsupialis auct. non (Linnaeus, 1758) | reverse complement strand
AATATGTGCTTCTGGGTTACAAAATAGACAAAATTGGAAAGCATCCCCTGGCTGCATCCCGGATTCCCCGGGGGGGGAGTGCCAGACACCGGTAAATTTTTTCATGGAGCATGCCCTAAAAATTCTCATACATAATTAGCATACCCAACAAAGATGACCTGACTACGCCGCTGGTTGGATCCTGAACTCTGCGCGATTCGGCAAAAATTTATTACTCTGAAAGTCTTAAAAATAATCATGGGCGTCGCATCCGTTACTAAACCCCTGTTCAGACTACTTCCAGAACACTCCCGACGGTGCGCTGTGATCGAGTGTTGGGCAAAAATTAGCAAAATCAATCATATCTATCAATCAATTTATTCCCCTTTATACCGCTCAGAATGAGGTGCGCCGAATCGCAAGAGTGTGCCTATCTGTTTTTATTTAATAGCCGTGCACTTATGACAAGGTCGTACATGTAATCGTAGAACGGAATGTAAAAGTAAAGAACTTTCCTGAAGATACAAAGGAAAGGCTGTTTTACAGGGAAACTCAGATTTGCAGAAATTTTATAGTCATCAAGAAAAAATATTACCTTCAAACAAAAATTCTATTGATACAAGATATTTTAGCGTTGGGTCATTTTTCAATACGAGAAAGGGAATTTGAATTATACTTGTCTGAAGGAGATAACAATTTAGACAGATACATTTACCTGTTTCCTTAGCATACAACGACGGGGTCTCGAACCATGGCCCACTTTGCAGACCCCTAAAACCGCCCCTGGCTTTTCAATCTGCATTCACAAACAGAGGTCCGAAGGGACTCCATTTTTTTCACTTGTTAAGAAAAATCAATCTCTCTCCAAAGCAGCGTGAAATGTCATTCATGAGATGACTTGAAGATGCAATAAGCTGTTTATCTTCTGTGTTTAAATATTAGATGTCACACATCAATGACGGTTGATATCCTCAATCAAAACTATTATTCGAGGCTTGATAACCAAAGTCATTGTTTCTTGCTCGTTTTATAGTTTACTTTAAATCATAGTAACTCGAGAATATTTCTGTAAGATCCTCAAATACACGTCGTCAATAAAACCGCTAAGCCAAAACCAAAGACACAATCATATTATGATTTCTATGAAATAATTTAGATCGTGGGCCTACATTAAATGAAAGCACATGGCTTCTACCATTCATCAATATCCTTCAGTAACTTCTGGTGTCCGTTGAATTTCCAAGAGTCCATGACTAACCATTTTATGCTGAATGGTTGAAACGCTGTTCCGAAACTGTATTCGCTTTTGCAACTATCGAATTTAAAAATTTTACCACACTACTATCATTACCAATATATTGATAAAGCCTTATTTGAAAGTAAATGAGGAAAGGAGAAAATGAAATAAAATAATTTTTCGATTAGCAGAGCTACAGTATGTGAAAGACAAACCGGGTACAGAAACAGCTTATGAATGTGTTCTGGTTTAATAATGTTCAAAAGATTTTCAAGCTGAATACTGTCCGCTATTTCCAGTTGATGCGAAAAAGAGCCGACAGCCCAATATTTCTATTACGCACTTGGATAGACTGTGAATAACTCTTGTTAAAAAATTGAAGGCACATGTCTCCCAGCCACCTTGGTCGACATCACGTCTCTTACCTCAAAATCTTGGGCAAAGAAGTACTAACGTTCACCCAAAAATTTAAACACACGATGTGTAAGTTATGAGGCCAATGCTTGAGACAGTTTACTTACGACGAGTACAGTTTTGTCCCTTGGCAATCGTAGTCAACGCAAGTTTCTTTTTTGAGTTCACCATTTCATATTATATATTTTCTTTTATCTAGTTTCATACCTAGTATTGATATCAATATTCAGAAAGTCAGTGACTTCTAGTAACAGATATTGAGTCATAATACAAACATTAATGATGATGATGATGATGATGATGATGATGATGATGATGATGAAACTTATAATGCGATCTCTACTTGGAAAGACTACGTCATTCTTAACTCAATTGCAAATCATGTACTTACACTATATCCTATACCAAGGTCTTAATATTTGTAGATAGTTGTAAAGTTGTGATGAAGCAAACACGTGCTTGGTTACCTACTTTTCGATTGATTTCATACAAAGATCATTATGATATTCCATCGGTCTTTTTACAAACCAAACTGACAAGACAGCGATGGAGCCCGCCTTCTTTGTTTACAAATGAAGCTACCGTTAAAAGATAAAGCAATTCTCAGCTATTATCAAACATTTCATCAGTAGCTAATATTGGAAAGTCGTGTCTGTCATCTTGTACAACCAGAACATATACTGTGTATATGCTAGAAGTGGAAAAATCAAGGTTTTACTGCTGTAGAATCCATGCTTCATGCTTTCCCCATTAGTTCATCTTAGAGTCTTGCAGAAACATTGTATCATCATTATAACTTTGATCATGATGATGATGATAATGATGATGATGACAGGTAGAGCCTTAATTTTCGTTGTTGTCATCATCATCATGTTTACCCATTTTCAGTAACTATCACAGTAGCTTTCCAAACAGACCACGCCCACTTCTCACCCGCATCTCACCGACAATCTTGTTTAGATTTTCATTTATTCTGCAAAGTATCTCCCCCCTTTTTGAAAGATTCCAAAACATTCTTTATTTAACATCTTTATTTTGAAAGCAGGTTTTTCTTGACCACCCCGTAAAACCAGAAGCTACAATCTTGATCATGATCCCAACAGAATTTGTTACCTATCCCGGTAGTGCCACTCTGATGTTAAGGATAACAATGACTTACGAGAAGGAGATGTTGACACAGTAGCGATAGTTCTGCGATATTTTTCCCTTTAAGCAAACAATTTGATTTCCTATGTATGTTTCTTATCGCGACTGTCTTCTTAAGTTGTGGCAACGAGAATCTCCAATCAAGTTTTCAAGTCTGGATTCAAGAAGTAGCTCATCTTTCCCCGATCCATATTCCATAGTTTTTAATTATCATCCAGCAGGTACCGTCAGCTTCTTAAAAGCAAGCCCCTGCAAGTCATCACTATCAAATACCAGCCAAGGGCATCCACTTCGTGTACAAACCTACCTATATTTCGAACATATCACATGTTGCAAGAACGTTGATAGATTACGCAAAAAGTGCAATCATCTAACACGTGTTGATGTTTTTGGTCTGAAGCAGTCTTAAATGGCATTGTATGACATAAAATTTCAAGCAATGAAACAAATCAAGGAACTGAACTACTACGAAACTCCTGGTGAGACCTCGTTAGTGAAACCAAATATCGTCTCGCGATGAGCGTAAATACTTATTCGGTAGAGAATGTACGGGACAAGAAATGGAACAAGGATTATCATCGCACTTACCTAAATATCTTGAAGTTATCCACTCTTTGGAACGCAATCTGAATGCGGTGGCAGTATTCTGTTATTAATTTATTGAAGTATCATTCAGTAAAATGTGGCGACGTGAGGATATAAATCTCCAAGTATAAATCCCACTTGGATACGACTGGCAAGTGGAATGTTATGCATCTAATGTATGTCGCTTTCTTTGTTCAAAGCAACGGCATCCTTAGGTGAAATGCCCCCTGGTACAATTAGCAACATACAAGAGCAAGCAAGTGATCATCGAGATAAACGAATAGTGACAGGATATGAAGAAGGTCGAACAGTTAACAAAAGAAGGTTTTGTTTAATAAACAATTGATAGAACTGAACGCATTTTATTCTCAGGCGAAGTCACAACACAACATCAATTACCATTAATTGAAGGCTTTATTAAAGTAACCGGGTGAACTTGAGGTTAAATTGAGCAAAATACCGTTTTGTTCATACAGAGGATTCAAGCTGACTTAGTTGAATTTAGGGCTTTATGATCCGCCATAGATACGCAGTTTATTCCGAGCCTTATTTTCAAAACATTCTGATATTCAGACACTGAATTTAACAATTAGGCGTCAAGCTTTACCACCTTCTATCAAGGGGTTCCTCTATACAATATCAATAGAAAAGTAAACACCCACGACTCGTATGAGTTGCAAATGACGCAAAGAGTCTGCGTACATTTCATTGGTCCATAGCAAATATTGACACCTTAATATCTAATAGGTTTGTCTTTTATTGTTCCTTTGCTTTCTGGGATCTTCAACAAAAACACGAGGTAAGCATGTTAAAATGAGAAGATCCATAACAGAGGATGTGAGTCTTCAGGCCTACCTTTTGACGCATGGCTCTCCCAGCAATTTAAGTCTGTCATAAACAGCAACAACAATTCATGCCCACTATCGTAGTTGTTGTTTAATACACCTTAACACATCGTACCTAATCTTGTTAACGAGAGCAAAGGCCAGGGAAAACGGGCAAATGAAGCAGTTTTTACTGTCATAGAACGTTTAATGTTTAAAGTAAATTCGGAATCTTGCCTTTTGTGCCAACAATACTTTACTATGAATGTACAAGTTTCCCTAAACACCGTTCTTAGACATTGTTAAGTTTGAAAAAGAGCATTTTGGAGACCTGCATGTCAGGCATCTCTACTGCTAAGGGGAGAGGTCTAGAAAAAAATTATACCAGGAATGGACACCCCTTTCATGTGGCAAGTGTCTTGCGTGATTTGTTCCAATTTCCCCGAAATTTAGTAAAAGTTTAAATTGTATTTGTCCAGGATTGTATATTACGATGTCGACCCAGCAGACTTGCAGAACCAAACGCCGTTGAAATGCATATGGCGACACAGAGTGCAATCGAGGCTCATCGTCATCAGGAGCGGCGCTAACGTCAAATTGCAGAGGTGACAAAACAAATCCTTTAGGTCCCTCCATTTTATAACCCGGGTATGCCAGTCACTATCGATAAATAAATACGATGCAATACATCTAACTATTCTCACAAGCAAACATTGAACAAAATACATAATATCCTAGTGCTATGAACCAATAAAATGCAAGTGTTGCTTTTATCTTTTAACAATGGTAGGTCATGTGATAGGTTCGAATCATCGCAAAACAGAAAAATCAAGAGCACCGCCAAGATTACAAAATTTTACCCTTCTTCAAACATTTTCTTATCTGTCTTAACTCTGTCAAAAACTGCGGTTATGTGTTCCGTCCTCGTCGTGCCTCCACTCGTCGGAATGTGCTTTTCCTGTCTAATTTTATCGACGGGTTATGCCTTGACTTGTATATTTTGAAAGTACTTTACTGGACAATATAAATTTCAGGAATCAATGTATATCACGACGATTACCGTCAATTGTTTTCTCAGCTGAACAATCGCGGGTATGTAGAAAACGTGTCGTCAGAAAGGTAGAAAAGGAGACAATCAATAAATAGGAGGAAAGTAGTTCCCAGACTACTTCATTGCAATAACCTGCTCAGTGAATTATGATAAAAAGGGGACGAGAGGATGGCACTCACCCCATCAATCTGATGTACAAGAAGCCCAGGACTTGCAAAAATTGACCAATTCCATGCATCAGAATCTATAGCAAATCTATATATAATCACCATAACTAAACCGAGTCTAGTCTTTAAGCACGTCGTCCTCTTTCCAATCTTTATAGCATGCTTTCTGTAATTAGTCCGTTTCCCCATTATGAATTACCGAGTCCGACGAGAAATATTATCATAAAGTTTACATCTTTCTCTAACTTTCTGTTTATTTGCCTCTGACTGGCTGACCTAGTATTTAAAATGCAATTTGGATTCTACCCAAAAATCTGCAACCAACTACCGGCAGTAAATACTAGCAAATATTTGCTTGAACCAGCCTAACTGGGCAAAGTACTCGTGGAAACTGGCCAGAGAATATCCCATAGACGTCAATATAATATACTCTGTAACTGGCAACTACCCTAAACAGGTGCCATGATAAGGTTTATTAGGATTTTGATTCTTTTGTATGTATAATTTCCTCTTCCTGTGATCGCTAAAATACCAACTTCCATCTTAATACTAACACACGATTCCTAACCACTCCCTGATTATTCTTAGCCTATCAAATTCATTTATTGTAATTAAGAGCTCTTTGATTGGTCTGTAAATGGTCTAAATTAAAAATCTTGTCATGTGAGAATGTGTGACTGAGTAACTGTGAGAGGGTTCACAGTTCCTCTCAATAGATAAAATTCAAGAGTATATATGTGCATCGTGAAGGAGGTGCCTCTACCCTGCGCTGGTTGCGACAAGCGTGTAGAGGGGGCTGATTAAAAGGGGCAAATTGAAAGGTATGAAAATACTACCATGAAATTGGGATGCCAACAGTGTGCTACGTTTCAGCTAACAATTCATAAGCTGAAAACTTTTGCATATCATTAACTGGACCTGTAATTACTTCAGATAAGAAACTTATTAGCAACTGCAACATAATAGCACGACGACAACGAATTTGGAAAAATCAAACCCCCTTCATTACCGGTGATTCAGTTATAGTTTACTCATTATTTTTCCTATACTTAGAACATGATGCCAGCAACTAACATAACTTTGTCTCTCGCACGAACAAAATATCGCTAAAGCCCTGTATACACGGTGCCACATGTTGATACAACAAGTTTCTCTGAACATGTTGCATCGTCTAAACGAACCATGTTGTACAACTTTGTTGCACGCAAAATGTTGACACTACTGATTTGAGAATAGAACAGGTTCTATTTCTCACAAAATGTTGTGCAGAATCAGCCAAGAGACGATGCATTTACGAGGGTCATACGAGAGGGACGAAGGGACTAAGAAAGAATTTACAAGATTTCATAGACGTCTTAAGACGGGAATGGGCGAATTACCTGAGTTTTAGTTGTCTCACTTCTCTCTAAGATATGTAAGAAAAATATTTGTTGCTCTAAATATAAACGCAGTTGTACAACAAGGCAGTGTCCTCAGAAAGAGTTGTGTTCAACATGTTGATACGACATGTTGATACGACATGTTGATACGACATGTTGATACGACATGTTGATACGACATGTTGATACAACTTTTTGCACCGTGTATATGGGGCTTAAGTCAAATAGACTAAAAAACATTCTCATAGACCAAGAGCAAAGATGAAAACAAAATAGAAGAAATTATGCAGATTACAAAGTTGTGAAGGATTATGCCTTCTATATGCAACACAGGCTTGGTATCCACTTTAAATTCTAAATCCCAACCTAGCGATTGAGTGGCGACGATAAACTAACAACTTTACCTAATTTGGAAACTTTTGATGACGTATTTTTACGAGGCTAGCCAAGAACGAGGCTCAAATTTCTAAATTGAAAGGACCATTTTGGGCAAGGAGCAACTGTGAAAGTTTCTTTATCTATGATCGTACAAATATTTTAGAATTATGTAATACATGAGATTACTACATAAGTGACGAATAACAGGAAGTCTGTGAATAATAACTACCTACGCACTACATTGTTATAGCAAGTTTATTCTTCTCATTTTATTGTTTCATTGTTCAAGAGCGCTAAATCTTGTCACGCTATACTCTTGTAAACCACCTGGGACATACGCTGGGCGGGGCATAGTGCACTCCCTTAGAATTTAATTGATTGTCTGATCTTCCATAGACCGTTTCCTATAAACTTAAGTACTCTTCTGTGCAGGATTGCTATTGTTTTAGCACAACATTTGCGCAGGTGGTTTCAATCCCCCAAGATCTTTAGAGATTTCCCCCATCAGGTCCTCTCGACGTCACGTCAACGTCAAATTCTTTTTACGTCGGTTAGACGACGTGGTGTAAATCAACAAAGAGTAGTGAAATGTCCAACTACTAAAATCGGTACTTGATTTATTAAGTCATGCGAGTGGACTCCTTTACAGAATAAAAACATTTAGTATGTCATAAAGAGGGAACAAAGAATCACAGACCGTCTTTACGCCGTAAAAAGGAAAATGCTTACACGGAAATACTCGACAAGGTAGCCAGTTTGAGAGCAGGTCTCGATAACTGCATTGACTGATCATATTAGATTCATCAGTCAGCTTACTGACAGTGCGTTTCAAGGTACAAAGCTGTGGTCTAAAACAGCGACTAAGCAACATATTACCAATGTTTTAGTTACCAAGTATCTACCTACTGGGCACATAAAGACATTTTTACGGACAGGGCCCCTCTTAACTGTTGACTACGTCGTTTATATGTATGCCCATCTTTCTTTTTACTTCTGAATTCCACGGAAAGCACTTCCAAGAGGGATAAAAGACATACTATCCTCGTTATTCCGTTCAGTTCAGCTGGAGGATACCACTTGGTAATTACTAGAAGTGTTGGTAAAAAATTGTGTTGGTATCGAAGCTACTATACATGATGGCGACTGAAGCTGAGAAAGTTTGGGCTGACGTGTGAAATGTTATTTCTTCAGTTGACGTCTTCAGCGTCTGACGCCGTCGGCCCCCAGAATTTATAGGATACAAGAAAATTATAACTTCATACAGACGTGACGGACGTCAAGCCTTTCATGTGAAAAGGGTATCAGTCAGACCAATCTCAACATTGCTATATTTAGCCTGCATAGCTAAATTGCAATTCCCACGAGCTTTTTCGCCCAATTGGGCTGGTTCAAGCAAAGATTGGATGGTATTAACTGCTGGTTGTGGGTTGCGGATTTTTAAGTGGAATCCAATTTGCATATAAAGTACTTATGAGCCCTAGATCACCCAAGCAGAGGCAAGTAAACAGAAAGTTAGAGAAAAATTTAAACTTTACTATAATCGTTCTTGTTGTTAATGTTTATAATAGGGGAATTGACTAATTGCAGAAAGCATGCAATAAAGATTGGAAAGAGGACGACGTGACTAGACTCGGTTTAGTGATGGAGATTATATATAGATTTGCTGCCAGCATTGCGAATGTAAAGTTCGTGTCCATTTCATTGAAAAAAATAATCAAGATACAAGGACACTGCACCTATGGAGTTTTGAGTAGCGATGCTATTTTTCGTAGCAGTGATGTTAACTGGTCAAAATTAAGTTTGATATTTTCTCTATTCAAAATTAATCGACTATTAATGATACGTTCAAGTCTGGTAAGTTTTGGGCATTTATTGGGCTACTTTTGACTGCTTTCGCGCAGGAGCTGCAGTTTTCTATGTAGCATCCCTACTGTACTATTCAGTAAGTGTGCTAGGAGTGCATTTTCAATACTTAGAATATCGGTTAAGCGATTGATGGTTTAAAGTATTTTGCCACAAACTTGGTCAGGTGTTGTTTGTTGTCATAGATATAGAAATATAGATGTCACTACATTAGCCTGTTTTTGCATGATGTTGGTAAGTTGTCCAGCCTTTAAATAAATGTATTCCCAATAAACAATCCTTATACCTTAAACTGTGACTTTTGGTCCCTCTCATTGCAGTGCAAACGTTGTCAGTCGGATTTTCGCTATTAAAGTTCGGGCTGAAATAGTAATTACCAGATGATAATGGTAGGTAAGAGTTCTCTATACTGACACTACATTCAGTGTTATTGATTGAAATGTGGTCATTGTAAAATAATTCTCCAAATTCGAACGATTCATAGATTGAAAACTTGGTATAATTATTATAGATGTTTCAAAGCATCTGCCACTATGTTGAAGAGTTGACTATTGACTCATCAAATTACATTAAAGGTTGCACTACGTTGCCATTGCCAGTACCATTGCCATCACCTTCGCCATCGGCAATCATAAGATAGCAGCGCCTTAATAACTAAATTCAGGATCTGTATAGGGAACTTCAAAACTGGATTCGAAGCTCGAACGATTCAAGACAAGAAATAAACACTTACCTTTGGCATCACCAAGTTAAAGGTGTCGAAAATAAAAGGAAGGCCCTTAGTGGAAGTTATTAACAGATTTATTCATGTTGAAACTGTTGAAGACAGGAGCTGAATCTTAAAACAGTTGCACAAGTTGTTGAACAATTGATAGGTACAGTGATAATCAACAATGAAAGAAAATCGAACACATCAACTCTCTTTGACTACAGAAGGGAAACTTAAATGAAGGATCAAGCAATATCCCCTAACCTAGCTTGGAAACAAATATAAACAGATAAACCGATTACTAAAGAATAGTTGTATAAACACAAAAGAACTAGTTGGAAATAGTAGTCTCAAGAAATAGAATATACAGCAGCTGGGAATTACTTAACATCTCTCAATAAAATATGGCGAGAGAATTAACGATCTCTGTAATAAATAACAAACTGTTTTAAATGTTTAAGACGAGAAAAATCCTACTTGCTTAGAGAAAAGACAACCTTAGAAGACTTGAACATTTTCGGACATTATTTGGCCAACACGTATGTCACACAAGGAGCTGCATGGAGTTGTATCACCATGGGCAGTTCTATTTTTAATGATTGACATTTCTTTTGAAGTTGGGGACAGAGGGCCTTCGTTTCTTTGCAAACAGTCCCGCTCAAGAGATTGATATCGTATGGCTGAAATATTTTTGGTGTCAAGATATTGAAAATGAATTGCGCAGAACATACATCTCGGATTGGCTACATCACGTGATGGGTAGCTTTGGTTTGATATTCCCAGGGAACACCAGTGTGTCAGTATCACTGATCTCTAAAAAACACTGGATCGAGCATCTTCCATCTCAAAGTGAGGTCATTTGTTGGACGCCATTTCAGTCCCCATCACACAAAGCTTATAAACAATGTGAAGCAACATGGCGGACTTTCCCGCGCCAAATTAACTAATGGGAGCCAGTACTCGTGACTACACTTTTTCGTAATTGGAAACAATGAGAAGCTCGATCCAGTCTTTTTTAGAGATCAGTGGCCAGTATACAATGACACGTCTCTACGTATCATATCTATAATAGAAGCCATCATTTTGGTTGCAGTTTTGACTTGAACACGAGCAAACAACAACGCATGTCTAATAAGTTCATTTTTTTAAATAGGGCTTTTCGGTGAAAGAGGATCGATCAACAAAAATCAGCACAAGCTTCGCGGGCTGCGCTCTATTTAATTAGGTGAGAAAACTAAATCTTTCATGCTCTGAGAACGAACATGCGGGCCATACATAACAACCTCGCAGGCCTCACATTTCCCGCGTGTCGCAGGATGCGAATCGCTGATCTAGAATCAAGACTCTACAAAGAAAAATGCAGGAAACGTCTGTACTTTCTGAGTAACTGATTGTATTATACGAATTTTACAAGGAAGACATCACGTAAAACTACTTTAACGAGGTCATCTGACCGCCTTGAAAACTATACAGCAAAAGCAACAAAAATGTTCCGTTTCATGGAAAGCACAACAAAGTAAACATTAGCCCACAGTATGGCAGTTGTGCACAAAGTAGCAGATTTGGGCCAAGTACTATAATGCCATTGATTGTTCTTCTTTGCACGAGTAGTGCAGTAGATGATAATCTACTGTTATATTACACGCTCTCCACCTGCTTCTACCAACGTTCACAACATTTAAAGACTTGCTAAAATGTGCGTTATCTCTTTATGGTTCCACCACGCAAGGCAAGAACTAAGTGCAGTACTGATCCACCGGTCACTTTATAATCTTGTGCTGTCTTCTCGTCATTCCTAGAGTAGACAGAGGGGGAGAGTCGTACAATTATGACGTCCACACAGATACAATAAATCGAGGATGGTTGACCTCTATTGTTCTCAAACACTAGAATTTGGAGGTGCCAAATAACGGTGGGCTCAGAAAATGCAACAAAATCTAACGGATTAAGGCTCGGGATTGGGTTAGAAATTTAGAAAATGGCAAATAGACCAGTGCAAACTAGAGAAAACATTAAAAAATGCCATGAAAGAGTTTCATAGGTTTGCTTAGGCGACGAAGTATGATAAAGAGAGTGCCATCTCAGAGTGCCAGAGGCGGTGTCTAAACTACGCAGCCCGATTCTGTGCAGGCCGAACGAATTTGCAGTCAAAATGAGAGTATTTCGGGCCTTGGACTGTTTGTTGTTTATTAATTCGCTCACTGACGTTGGAACACTTTTAACAAAAATTTTATTCACTTAACGTTTTTAGCATGCATTCCTTTATATATATTTCTCTCAATTTCAAGTAAAATAGCCTTTAAACGGGCGTGCAGATATTTTAATTGTAGGATTTAAGGATTGGTTTCCGCATTGAATTTTATGTTGCAGTTCGATATTGATAAAAGCCGAACGAAAAGCTTAGATGGAAACATCAGTTGTTGTTTGATATCTTAAAGTTTTGTAAAACCAAGGATTGTCTTAGATAACACGAGTCCATGATGATGGTTATCTTGCGCTTGTCTGGTGCATAAACAATTTCATTCTTATGAGTTCTAGGGAAAATAAAGATGCGTTGTCTATTTTGAATGAACAGAGGGCCCTAACGAAAAAAGCCCCCCAAATTAACGAGCATCCTTTCCTCTCTCTGTCTGAAATTCCGTCTGTGTCGAAGTACTTTTTATCAAGTGCGTAGGGAAGTTCGCCATTTTTTCCATGCTACAAATATCTGGTCGCAATTACTTCGCACATGACGATAGTGAGGTAGAGCACTAACAGCGGCCGAGTCTTAATCATGGGATTATCTGATCCGGTAGATTCAAGTCGAGTCTGAGTCCTGCTGTAACATGCTTTGGTAAGACACTCGTCTGTGGCTTCTGACGTCAAGGTGTAAAATGGCGATCAGACTACGACAGCGTAAAACACACAAAGGTCATGTATGATTGCTGTACAATAAATTATCCTAACCCCACATATCTTGCGAGAAACACAACAAATGCTAGGAAATGTCTTCAATTCCAACTACGTGTTGAAGAAAACATCTCTCTGGCGACGTCAAATAAGCGTAATTGAAGGCTATCATCTCTACTACACAATTTTAGAAAGGGAACTATGAAGAACGGGGAGGGCATACATAAAGATTTGTTTACATTAGGACTCCTAGTATATTAAAAACTGAGTGTGTTAACAAGATATCGTTAATAGGAATTTATTAGTTCCTTGGGGGCACAGGAAACATCTGCATTTAAAGGATTGGGAACTGGAGATTGCTCGTGCTTTACATTTCGTCGATGGCTTCTTAGAAGCTATTTGTATCTGAGGCTTCTCCATTTCCAATATCACCACAGAGCCCTTGATGAGCACCTATGGAGCTATTGTTCAATTTCAACAAAAATTCGGAATTTTTTTGTATAAGGGACATCAAACATCTGAATAAGAAACCTCGAGGTTCAAAGTCCACAGAAGCTAGAAAAAAATAATTAAGAAACACGAGATAGCATTGGTTTTGAGAGTAAAGTCATCCTCATTTTCAACACTTTAAGTTCACTTTTTACGCCATACAACAAAGTTCCCACGTTTATAATGCAAGCAAGTTTAAAACAGGAAACCTGAAAAGGTAAACAATACCATGGCTTCATTCACTATATTAAAAGTAAGTGTGCAAAATGAGAATTGCGCGTGGTACAGTTTCTCTTAAAACATCCACGGCTCGATCGGGCAAAACATTAATGAACATAAGGCCTAAAGTCAACAGGTGCTATTCTGATATGATTTTCTTATGTGAAAAAGCCGAACACCCTCCCCTGAGGTATGACACTATATTACAGCCTACAGAAAAGTTTTGCATCAGTTTTGGGGGCTATGTGTTTCTCAGAACGGTGATATATGGTAGATGTTACCAGATTGTAGAGGTGTTAATTGCCGTGGACAGACCATTAATCTACCCCCAACCATTACTACATATGGGAAATCGTAACCTAAACATAAACATACACCAAGGATATTCACACATTTCAAAAATCAGAGTCGAGAGCAAGTGGTGAAGGAACTGCGTGTTGATAACAATCTGCACTCACCAACGATGGTCTTCATAACTTAATCAATACTGTGATCCCGTCAAGAGTAGAAGGGCGATACATTTTATAAAAATTGATCAAATAGAAGTGGGCAAACAGAACCTAAGATTTCAATTTCTTCGGTAACAGGAAACAAAAAAACAAGAATTTAAGCAATAAAAGCAGAAAAGCAAATAATTTGTCTTTTCAGTCTTACGACAAAAAATGTGTGCTGTACTTGATACACGAATCTTAAGCGTCCTAAATTGCCAAAATTTGCGACACAGATATTTTCAAAATCAAAAGAGCACACTGTCAGAAATAAGTGAAAATACTTACATTTGTTTACCACTGAAGATTAACCTACCAGAGAAAAGAACGTAAAGAATTTATTCTACTTTAGAAAGGCAAAATTATATATATACACATATACGTATATATCTAGTATTGGATATAAAACTGATTCTGCGATGGGCAAATAGAACACTATTGAAAGTGGAGTCCTGATCGCAGAATAGATTAAGAAACCGGGGATCATCATCCAGGTCGTAGCAACGATTGTCAAAGGGGGGGTACACTTATGCATCTACATGGAGAAAATCAATCCAGTGTATCAGTATGCGGCAAAAGGTGGGGGCACGGCCCTGACAATGGCGATTGTGATAAGCAGAATCCTTATCATTATCACCATTACAACCGCTACTAACACCATAATAGTCTGCGTTAACGTCATCATCGTTATATCATCATCATCATCATCATCATCATCATCATCATCATCATCATCATCATCATCATCATCACGACCATCACTATAAACAGCAATCTCATCACTACAACCATCATCATCATTGTTACAACCACAACCATCACAACTACATCGTCATCATCATCACCACCATCACTATAACTAGCATAATCATCACTACAACTAGCATCATCATTGCTGCAAATACAACCATTACCATCAAATCATCATAACTGCCATCTTCCTCACCATGATCAACACCCTATACAGATGGTGGTGGTGGGTAGTGTTCAATTGCTGGGTGTACCTTTGTAAATTAACAATTCGAGTTTTCCTTTCACCTTCATTAAACTTTATTATTGTTTATAACTATAAAGTAAAATGTCAATCGTTAGCAACATACTCAACAATTGGTATACCTTTGTTGTGCAGGAGGAATCCCTTCCTTCTCTTCAACACGTTCCTTGATTCTTTCAACCTGATAAATTGGGCATGAAAATAACAATGATGAGACAATCAGCTCCACAGTTGGAAGACAGACTGACATGACCATTGCAACATCAGATGGCATCAATGTGATAAATATTGCCATTTGACAATGTAGTAACGAAAACTACTTTATTGACAGTTGTTTTCACATTACAATTTTCATTATATATTGCATTTGCTGACTTAGATACATCCTCATCGTATTTATGAAATTCATCACCACTCCAAAGAAATTTTGACTTCTTATAGCATACTTAGTGTCACTGTGGAAAAATTGGCGATGTAACGCTTTAGAAGAAAATGGCTCACTGCTTCTGTTTACTTATAAGTTTCTTTACACTAATTTAAGCTTACAATTTGCCACTTCTTATCATTTAAATCATATATCCTTTAAAGGTTAGTTTGCTGTTCACGAAGGAATAGAAAGGTTAACTTTTGCACCAGTTCTTGAATTCCCAAGACTTTTTGACATCCATAATACTTTTATAACAGAGACTCTTTGTCAAATGACTATACTAAGTACAATTTGCTATTTTAGTTCACCACTTACATAAATGTGGATGCATCATACCTACCATTATGCACTTGTATTCTAAGCAGGTTATTAACACACAATCTTGTGACAAGAAAGTCAAGAAAAATTTAAAAGCATACTTGAACTTGCAATTTCATGCTTTACTTGTGATGTGTTTTCTATTGATTGATGGTACGTCTATACTCACAAGTGCCCCCACTTGGTTACTAACCCCTTTTGCATCTTAATCATGAGCCCAACATAATCTGTAAGACATACAACTGGGGGGCAGCATGGGATGATATTAGAAGATAAGAGGGAATTGAGTTTGGATGTCTCTCACCTTATCTGACAAATATAAATCTCAACTTAGTTCCTGTTGCACAGCACGGTCACATCAACAGTTCCCACACAATCCCTCAAGTAGGCCATTCACACAATCAAACACTTGAAAACTCTAACAGCTAAGTGGATTCATGACCATCAGATTAATTTTATTATCAATTGCCTTCAATAGAAATGGAAAGCATGTAGTTCTGCTACATGGTCTACTGAAATAGTTTTGTTTTCCAATAAATACGTAGGGATACACTTCCAAAGACATCCAAAGACTGATTATTGCTGAGGCTGCAATCTACAAATTTATTGCATACAATAGTACGTAAAGTACTTTCCCCTTACTCAAAATCTTAGTAACCCAGTTCCTAATAGTGGCTTCTCCCTTGAACGGGATGAAAATTGGGCATTATCCCCAAATTTGGAATACCTGATAAAAATACATAATACCATATGGAACAGATCAAGAATGTTCTTCAGTTTGGGGGGTAAGGGAGGGGGCATTTTCAAAATTTAGTTTATGACCTCTAGAATTCTCCTGTGAACCTTCCTGCAAGGCTTTGTTGGTCACGTAAATCTGACCAGGCAAGGAAGTGCCCTTCTAAATTCAGCACTGATTCCATATATTTCAATTTCTGCACCACAGATACAACCTGAAACCCAAAATTATATAAATTTAATCCAAGCATATAGGGCTTAAGTTTGCTGCCCCATGATTTAAATGTTAAACAAAAAAATTATGCCTCATGCTGGAGATGAAAAATGACTAAATACCTGGTAAACATTTATCATATTTATGAAAGTGTGTGTACCATGTAATAATTCATTAATTACTTTTGGGGTTCAATAATCCCTGGTGTTTATACTTGTTTGCCCCCTATTGTAAATGTACTCTGTCGGTTACCTGTGTAATGAGATCTGACAACCAGTCAGCACTTTCATATTCTTGTTTCCTGCCAATTTTGTTCAATCCATGAGCTGGAGATTTATGCTTATTAAAACCTGATGTGCAGGTCAATTATCTTGTCTTTTCTCAACGTACTCTCAT